>VZUI01093698.1:0-71520 GCA_013401135.1 Cettia cetti
CCCTTCCCTTCCCTTCCCTTCCCTTCCCTTCCCTTCCCTTCCCTTCCCTTCCCTTCCCTTCCCTTCCCTCTCCTTTCCATAAAATTGAGAACTGTCTTGATGGAGAGTTTCTATATATAACCAGAGAGAAAAGTGTAATTAAGGGAGAGACTAAAGGTTCTCATCTAATGTAAATTGGCCTAATTCCACTTATCTTAGCAGAAATCACTTCTTTTCCTCTTCATGTAGTTTAATTTAAATCTGGAGCTAATGCAAAATAAAAGTGTATTTAAGATGCTTGAGAGATCAGGTACTTACAGTTCGGGGACAGAATAATTATGAGGAACGAAATGAGCAATTTATGATGAAAAATAGCATTTATATTTTCATCTAAGGTAAGATCCAAATATAGAGTTAGTTTTGAGAAAAGGTTTCTATCCCCACAAAACTACCTGAACAGTGTATTCTGACTTATTTTCACAATAAACAGTGTTTATTTCACTGTGTTTTATAAACACATCTGAGACATCCAGATGAGACAATGTACAACTCAAAATCCAATTATACAGCATACTTGAGTTCCCATTGCACTTCTTGGCTCAAATGCTCTCATTGAGGTGGTGAAACAATAATGTGCAGTCTTTGACCTGCACGACAAATGAAAATTCAAATGAGACTAAGTCTTTGGTAACTCAAGGCTGGTCAGACATACACATCACATGTTCAAACAAGGATTGTGTTCCATCTGGGACAGGAGGGATCACCATGCAACTCATGCTGAGCCTAACAGCATTATATGATGCATTAAAAACAAAAGTGCAGGAAATCTCAAATCTCTGATTCACCCACTTAATTCTAGCACTTTATAGGAGTTCAGAAATAGAAGGAACTATCAGGTCTAGCAGTCATCCATGTCATGTCCCTTCCATGAACCTGTAAAATCCCGTCATAGAATCAGAGATATTTTTTTTGCTCATATTTTTCCTCACAGAAGTTCCACTCAGGATTAGATGGGATATATTGGGAAGAAATCCCTGACTGTGAGGGTGGTGGGGGGTGGCACAGATTGCTCAGAGCGGCTGTGACTGCCCCATCCCCAACTGTAGAATTGTGTAGTTGGAAGGGACCTTCAAGACCATCTCCTTCCAACTCCCTGCCATGGGCAGGGACACCTTCCACTATTCCAAGTTGCCCCAAGCCCCATCCAGCCTGGCCTTGAACACTTCCATCCATTTGTTTGTCTCCTGGTTGCAAATGTAAAGCTCTCAGACAGGCTCTTTCCATACCCACAAGTAGCCATTCTTTTATCTTTGAACTTAGCAGAGAAGGAGTTGGCTCTTCACAAAAAAAAAAAAAAAAAAAAAAAAAAAAAAAAAAAAAAAAAAAAAAAAAAAAAAAAAGAAGTTAATTTTGCAAAGCTGAAACAGACTTGAGTGCTCTGAATGCCTACACACAGCCTGTCCTGCTGCCTCTGAAACACCACAGCCTATTTCAGGCATATGTTTCTTTGTTCTAAAAGAATTTGACAATCTTGAAGGACATTTTCAAGAAGGAAAGCACCTTCATTGCAAGTTAAAATGCTAGTAGGCAGGAGATGTGTTTTCTGGAGGAGGTAACTGGCACCTTTTTTATATTTCCTGACAATTTGACCTTAAATTGAAAAGGACTTGAAATTATATTTAGGGAAAGCTATTGTAAAAAAAGAAAAGTTAGACTTACATCTTGTTCAGAATATTACCAGCATCTAGCTCCTATGGAATATTCTTTGGCATTCCATCTGGAGCACTTTTATTGAAGTAGCAAGTGCCTTCCCTCCACTTTACAAAAGCAGAACTTAATTGAACTTGTGAAAAGAGGAGATAAAAAAAGACAAGATGCATTAGACTATTTAATAAATAAGTCACACATCCATAATGTGATACATTGACCTTGGATGGCTCCTGAGTAACCTGGTCCAGTGGAAGGTGTCTCTGCCCACGGCAGGAGGTTAGAATGAGATAAGCTTTAAGGCCCCTTCCAACCCAAACCAATTAGGATTTTATGACTCCATCCAGAGGACAGAGGGAGGAAATATGATAGAAGAGCTGGTGAGTCAAGATAAAAACAGGAAGAACTCACCAGTCACCTTCACAGATGGAACAGTCTCAATTTGAGAAAGATTAATTTAATTTATTGCCAGGGGATTACACAGTAGAACCAAAAAAACCTAAAAATGCCTTCCCTCCTACTCCTTCCTTATACCCAGCCTTAACTTCATGACATCCTCTATAGACCCTGGAGAGATAAATCAGAAGAATCAGAAAATGGCTGATTGTTTTGGGTTGGAGAAGGCCTTAAAGATCATCTAGTTCCACCCTTGCTTTAGGCAGAGCCACCTTCCGCTATCCCAGGTTGCTCCAAGTCCCATCCAACCTGGCCTTGGACATTTCCAGGTGTCCAGGGGCAGCCACAGCTTCTCTGGGACCCTGTGCCAGAGCCTCACCACCCTCACAGGGAAGAATTTCTCCCTAACGTATAATTTAAATCTCTTAGTTTAAAATGGTTCCCCCTTGTGCTATCACTGTCTGTGTAAAATGTCACTCTGCCTCTTTTTCATAAGCCCCCCCATCCTTACTGGAAGGTCAAAATGAGGTGTCCCCAAAACCTTCTCTTTTCCAGGATGAGCAGTCCCAGTCTGGATCCTTGTGACAACCACACAACTTGTTCAGTGGCGTGATCTCCATTTGGCTTCTGTTCCACAATGACATTTTCTCGTCCCTCTCCTCAGCCTGCATCTAACCCACTAAACAACCTGTTCCAATTCAAACTCATTAAATTCAACCCAGAATAAAATCATTCAAGCTGCTAACTCACCTCTGAACTTTTCAGAGCTGGACGTTAAAGCCCAGTAGCTGCCTATCAAACACCACTCTTACAGATTTCCCTCAGTACAATCAATTTCCACCTCTGCCATGCTGGTTGTTGCTACAATAGTCATTTTTTGTCATTTTCTATAAAGTGCAAATGCTACAGGCCCTTCAGACACTGTCTGCTCTACACACACGGTGAACCCACCTTTAAAAATGTTTCTCATAAATCTTTTCTGTCACCTCTGCTTTGCTAACATTGAATTGAAAAGAGGTGGAAGGGGAAGGAAAAGAGCCTGTAAAACAGCATTCTGGGTTTTGCTTTATAACAATTTATTATTTTTTTATTATTTTCCTTTTTTATTTTTAACCATAAGCTCTCTTTTTTTTTTTTTTTTTTTTTACATTGAAAAGCCAAGTTATTATTTCCTGGAGGTTTACACTCAAAACCTCAGATTGTCAGTTCATTTAATGTCACTTTATTTTATGCTTGATGCCAGTTTTAAGGCTCAGCAAGAACTGACAATGCAATCCTTTCACAGCACCAGCTGACTGTGTTTTCTTTGACAGCAAGATTTCAAATGAAGGATTTAATAAACTAGTAGCTCTTCCAGTTAGCAGTGAAATGTTCTTTCAATTCCACCACTTTAAGAACATCAAACAGACCTCAGCTATACAGCAGAGATTACAGCTAAACCAGAAATGCAGCTGATTTTTATTCACAGGATCACCAGGGTTTGACTGTTAGACAGGGAAAATACTAAGAAATATAATTTTACTTAAAGTCAATGTAATGTGAGTGTGTCGATGTCTGTAAGCAGACTTCTCATACAGAGGCAGAGAAAAAAAGGACAAGAGACTGGAGATGATGCATTCTGTGGTTAAGTTACTCATTTGTGAGCGTGTTCAGTAGGTGAAAGGCAGCCTCGAGGAGCTCACAGGCTAAGTGAGCTGGGAAAAGGTGTTACTCCCTCTCAGACTGGTGGCATCCACTCCAGACCCTTCCCTACTGAGGTTAACACTGAATTCCACTGAGTTGCAACCCCTTACACCACCTTCCATTCACTGCCTGAGCTATCTCCCATCCCAGCTTCCCACATCACACTTTGGAGTCTGGCCTGGTGTTCACACCCCCAGAGGGGAGGAAATGTAAAAATCCTCCACCTGTGAAGCCCAAAGGGACCTTTAAAGTACTCAATGAAAACCATCCTGTGCATGTGCCTTTCTCTCCCCGCAGGGACCTGTGCCTGCAGCTCACTGAGAAAAGGTGATGAGGAAGGAGGGCAAGCCATGCAGAAGAGCAGAAAATTTTCTTGCTACTCCCCAGCCACACTGTTGAGTTTCAGGTGTAAAGACTTTGATGAGGTAACAGCCAAAGGATGCACTGCTCTACCTGGGACAGCTGGATCGAGCTGGTGTTAAAAATTATCCCATAAAACAGCAATACTGATGAGGGTCTGAGGAAGACCAGAGAAGCTGTGGTTGCCACATCCCTGGAAGTGGTCAAGGCCAGGCTGGATGGGGCTCTGACAAACCTGTCAAGTGGAAGGTGCCTCTGCCCATGGCACGGGGTTGGAACAAAGTCATCTTGGAGATCCCTTCCCACCCAAACCATTCATGAGTCCCAGAAGAGGGGTGGTTATGGGCCATGCTTATTTGTACACTCATTTAGGGAACTGTGCTGTCAGGGGTGGTTTTAAATTCCTGACATGGCTTCACAGATTGAATGTGTTGTCACTAAAAATTCCTAGAAAGCAGAGTTTTTCTGAGGCCTGTTTCAGCTCTTTAATTCCTGAGCTCTTATTATTTCTTACAGAATTGGTGATGATGACTCTTGCACTGATTTAGCTTTTTCACCTTTCTGCTCCCAGCCAGCAAGTGCAAACCAAGCAGAACTAATTGTGGACTTCTCCCTGGAAGAAATTTTTACCCTTTCACCATTGCCTCTCCATTTCTGCTTCATCTTCCAACTTATCTGAGCTGTGCTCACCCACCTTTGCTCAGGAGCAGTATGTGTCTTGAAAGCAAGCCTTAATTGATATTACTTAACTGAACCTACAGGCCTATCCACATAACAATGCTCACCAAAATTAATCTGAATTAGCTTTTTTAAATGGATTAATTAAACTACTTTAAACTCAAATGTGGACACCCTTGTTAGAAATTAAAGAGGCTTAATTCAATTTAACTGAATTAACTTTCAAAGTAAATTAAGTCAAATTGAATTATAGCCATTCCAGTCCACACAGGGATTTAGATTCATATGTTGAGGGCTCCCATCACATCAGTTGAGCAAACAGCTGTAAAGAGTTGCTGACATCTCCCAGGTTTTTATTGCCACCTCGTTACCAGAAGTTACTAATCCCATTAGATCTCCTCGACCAAAAACAGCAGAACAGAAGTTATGAGTGCAATTATCCACTGAAGTTTGGTTAGGTACCTTTGAAACCTTTCTTCATTAGCAGCCAATTCACCAGACTGCAAACAAGCAGTGGAGACAGCTGGACACATACTCCACCAGCCCTGCAAGGGAGGTGATTTATATCTGATGGGGGAACAGGATGGAAAAACCAGAGTGGTAATATCTTAGATCAACCCTAAATTTCCCAAAACTAATCCTTGGGAGCCCCTGAACATCTTAGAATAATTCTTCAGAGAGTTCTCAAGATGGTTAAGTAATAAAAGGACATTTCAGAAATACTTTCCCATTGTTTTTGGAAGTCTGCTTCTCTTCAGGCGTGGTTCTCTGGAATTAATGTCTTTATGGCTGTAATCAAATCAATGCTGACTGAAACCAGGGGAAATTTAAACAAAGAAAATTGATTAATTAACCAATTTTTCTTACATAGTATATAATAAAAATTCTAGGTTTTTAGCTTAATTATTAAAACATACACTTATTTTGCTTGTTCCCTGTCTTCAGAGAATTCTGTCTTGCTTTGCCTGGGTAGCTTTTGTCTGTGCACATCCATTTCAGAAAAGTCATTTACAAATTCCAGGTCATCCCTCTCCAACTTCCCTGCTAGAAGAGGGAAGTAATGCGAGCAGCCAGCATCATACTCAACCTGAAAGCTGCATTGGATTGGAATGCACAGGCCTTGTAGCGGATGGGGAAAAGCCATTTAAATGTATTTTGTAGAAAAGTTTTATTTAATAAATAGTCACCCTTTCTAGTTTTATTTTCCTGGTTCAGATTTTTGCCTATCACAGACCAGGTTGTTCGGTTACACTAAGTTTTGAATAAGCCCTTTACTAAAAACCTGGGTTTGATAGATTGGAGGTTTATGTCATAGAATCATGAGGGTTCCTCAAAGCCTCATCCAACCTGACCTTGAACGCTTCCAGTGATGGGGCATCCAACACTTTTCTGGGCAACCTGTGCCAGTGCTCAGGCACCCTCACAATAACAATTGGTTCCTGATGGTCAGAGAAACCTCCTGTGTTTCCCTGTGTGCTGCTGGCCTCTGTTCTTGCCACTGGAACCTGGCACAGAGCCTGTCTCTGTCCCCTTTGCACCCTCCCTTCAGGTATAAAAATAATTTTAATAAGAGAGATTACAAAAGTTTATTTGCAGGGCGGAATTTTTTTCTTTTTAATATTTGCTGTTAAAGAGCCACGCTTAGGCCAGTGAATGCAGACCAGCACCTCCATAAAGCTGTTTAGTCTATCTTAGGACTGTCCATGAGAGCCAGATGACACCTACCTCTTTCTGCTGACTTCCAGAAAACATCTAAACAATTAGTTTAGGTTGGACTCTTAACTTCACCCTGGTTAAAACTACATAAGATCTTATCAGTTCCAGTGCCTAACCACCTGCTGGGAGAAGAATCTTTTCCTAATATCCACCCCAAACCACCCCAAACCCTTCCAGCATTTGGCTGGCATCCATAACTGAAACTGAAAGCATCACCAGCACTTCTTGTAATTCAAATGCTCTGTGATTGCAGCTCATTGTAGATTGTGCAGTGGGGTCATTATTTCCTGGCTGAATATTTGATGTATGTAGCCTACAGCTCCAAAAGGGCAGATATTGCAATGAGAGATTGTTTCAAAATTCACTAGCCCTCAATTTTAGATCACTGTAGGTTTAAAGTAATTTTTGCTGCTTGACCCTATAAATGCTTGAGGATTCAGGTTCCTCAAGGATTCAGGTTCCTGTGAGAAAATGGTGACTTCTTTTCTTAATTATTCTTTAATTATTATTTTTATTCAAATGGATATTTTGAAGGGAGAAGGGAGAGGTGTGTTTCTTTCTAAACACTGATCACAAATGTATAGAAATTAAAGGCAAAACCCAAACTCCATTTAGGCAGACGTGTAATTCTGCTAACAGTCAAGTTCTTAACAAGTTTCTATTTCCTTCAATAAGTGAAACATTGCACAATAGGTAGCTCTGAGACAAGAAATTAACAGTTATTTTCTCCTCTGCACTAAATTGGAACTATTTTCTCCCAGCCTGTTTGAAGTCAGTTTCACTGCACCACAAGTTGACTTAGGGAGTGAACCAAAACCCATTTGTGTCATCAGGGCTAAGATTTGCATCTCTTCACTTTAGACAGCGAGAAGTCAGACACCTCATCTGAGCTCCTTACCCCAGGCTCCTGTCAGAGTCAATGGAGGGAAGCCTTCTGAGACAGATTCATTCTATTTATCTCAGGATACATGAATCACCTTAAGAGGAACTTGTTGCTCCTCTCTGACTATAAACTGAGCCATGGGGTAGCAGATTCAGGTTTAAGCAACTTGCTTGCTGTTATTTAACTTAGGGCACATGAATTTCACCCTGGGAAGCTTATATTTTACTTCTTCAAGCTGCAGACCTGATTTTATGTACCTCCAGTAGCTCCAAATATCCTTTGGAAGACACTTCAGATGTGGAAATGCAGTCCTTGTCTTTATACTGAAATATAAAGAATATATTATACAGTTTTGCTATAAAAATCACAACAGCTTACAAGTAAAATATCTTCTAGACACAAGAATTAAATTTGAGCTCTGAATTTGTCTACTTTCACTTTGTTTTTTCCCATTCATTCACCCTTCTGTGCGTGATCTTGTACTTTCTCCTACATGTGTGTGTTTGGGCAAGCTGTTGCATGTGCTGATGGGCCAGCAGGCTGCTTTCTCCCTGGAATAAGCAAAGAAAGGGTTTAAACTCTCTTTCCCATGGTGAGGGCACTGCTGGTTATCTTCCCTTTCCCTGGCTGCCAGCTTCCACAAAACTTGTCAGGACATCATATCTCTGAGACATCTATTCCTCTCAGTCAAATGTGCTTAAAATCAACCCATGTGTTCAAAAATGAGTTGAAGGAGGAAGAGGCCCTGAATACTGTTGGGCAGGACATATTCCCTTAAAATTAGACTAATCCTATGCTTCCTCTCCACTGTGATATCTGGTAAAATTTCTAGAATAGGGGTACTTACAAAGTCAAGTCATACCTTGTTTTTGGTACAGTTCCTCTCTTTTTGAGGAATATAGAAATTAAACCAACATATATAAGCTAAACCAACACAAACACAGTGATTTTTATTTTCTTGGTGTACTGGCAAAACGACT
This sequence comes from Cettia cetti, assembly GCA_013401135.1. Classification (NCBI taxonomy): domain Eukaryota; kingdom Metazoa; phylum Chordata; class Aves; order Passeriformes; family Sylviidae; genus Cettia; species Cettia cetti. The sequence goes on from VZUI01093698.1 coordinate 8,383, forward strand.
GTCTCAGATGTTCCAGTTTCTCTTCACCTCTATTCTGCAGGACAGATATTTTCACATATTTACTTTTTACCCACTGGGCTTGCTTTTATTTTTTTTTTTTTTTTTTTTCCTCCTCCCTGGGAATGCCTCAGTTTGTTATGCCCTGAAACACAAAGCATTAACAGCCTTTTAGAGAGTGCCAACACATGGTGGAGGTAGCTACCTGCTCTGTTTTCCATAAAATGGGTGTTAATAGGCTCTAGAGGGGTCCCTCAGTAAAGACACGGAGGAGTTCAAGCATTTATTGACTGGTTTGTATCTCGTAGAAATATTCGAAGTGGAACACAGGAGATGTGGAGAAAAGCCACACAAATGAGAAGCTACTAATGAAGTGTTTTTACAGTTGGGGTTCAATGTGTGAGCTTGTAAAAGCTGATTAACTACTATTGTGTTTTCATCTAACTGGTTTGATAATTTGTTGGTTAAATGGCTCAGCTGAGAAACCAGTGAGTGTCCTTGGAAACATGCTGGTGCAAGAGTTAAAGCCTTGAATCCACACGGAGGGGGCAGGTTTATGTTGTGGATCCACAATCCACTTCTCTTTTAATAGGTGAAAGAAAGAAATGTCTGAAAAGACATATTTTGTTCTTACAGTTTTGCCTTTGAGCCTACTCCAGGCATTAAAATTGAAATACTCTTCCTCTTTTTCATAATAAAGGCAATTAAGTTGCCTTTATGTTGTTTCTCTTTTTATTCTTCTTTCATTCTTCAATATTTCTTTTTCTCATTTGCTTTCTTTTTCTCTCTCTCTCTTTTTCTTCCACCTCCATTTAATGACTGTTTAGAAGTGACTGTTCTGGGCTGGATTAACAATTAACTCAAAACAGTTAACTATCACATTAGTGCAACAACAATACAATACAGGAGGCTTGGTAAAAGTGGTCTGGAAAATCTGCAAATGTCACTTTTTGAAAGAATTACTGGAAATCTGTGGTAGGGGGCTGAACAGAAGATGTGGAAGTTTGTTTTTCTTTTATGCTCTGTTTTTCTAAAATCCTCCCTCACTCTGAAATCAAATCTTGCCACTTTAAGATTGTAAAACCTGTTATCTAAAGTAAGAACTGGGAATTTTATGGCTTTACTGCACATGCATCTCCCTGAGCCTGTAGATCCCTGCAAATCCTACTGATTTTAGTCTGCTGATGGACTTGCTGTCAGTAAAGCTGAGTTAGATCTTGGTGGTAAACAGGTACTGAGTTAAATTAGTCATCGCGAACAATTCTGTTTCTCAGATATCCCAGAAAGAATTCTGCAAATGGATTGGGTATGTTAAACTCATTTCCAACAAACTGAACAGACCAGACTCCTAAAAGATGGGCTGACTGAAAATTCTGTATCAAGAAATCAGTGTGAAAAGTTGGGGAGGGGTGGATGTCTTTGCAGAAAAAAGCAAGTGCCAAACCAACCCTCCCATAATAATTTGATTCTGAAAATGCCTGTGGGTCCCCATTGAGGCTTGCAGCTTCTGGTTTTTATGTCTTCCTCCAGCAAGATTTGGATTTCCCAGTCACATTGAATCTCTCCTGGTGCTCTAAGATGTAGGACCCCAGGACATGCCCACTGCCCCTTTGAGAGAAGAGCTTCTGTTCCACAGATCACACAGGGAACTACAACAGTGTCTCTCAGTTGAAATAAGCTGATTTTCATCCAGGTTTTGACTATTAGTCTACATAATTAACTTTTTTCTTTTTCCATTTTCCAGTCAATTCTACTTAGAAAAGAAAAATGCCAGAAAATGTCACACAAATATAGATAATGCTAAACATGTCAATTCACTTTTTCAGGTGTGGTCCATAAAAATGGGGAACAGATTCACAGTCACTACTTAAGTTTTATTCTTCCCTTTTATTTCACCAAAGGAAAAGTAAGTTTAAAATTAAAACAACAAAATAATTGAACTATTTTGTTTGCAATGGATATCTGGAGGGCTATAATGCAGTATCAACTCAAACAAGGATGAATTTCAACACTTCATGAAGATGACCAAGGTCTTGTCCAGTTCAATTTTCATATCTCCAAAGGTGAAGTTCTACTGCCTGATAATTCTCTCTTTAAATTTTTTTTCATATAGAATTATAATTGAATTTATTGCAATGTTAGCCTTCTGTTGTCTCTTTGTGCATCTCAGATGGCAGTCTGATGCCACCACCTCTGCAAACTCCCCTTGAGAGGCTGAAGGCAGCAGTCATATTGCCCATTGTCCTTCCTTCCTCAAGGTGGAACAGAGCTAATCCCTTCAGCCTCCCACAAAACGTGCTTTACTCTCCAACTCCCTTAAAAGCCTCCACTGGACACACTCCAGTCTCACAATTTAGGGTTTCCTGTAAGCAAACACTGGGGAATAATCACTTCATCCAATCTACTGTTGCATTTTCCTTAATGTACCCAGTACAAAGTCATCCTCTATCACCATAAGGCTGCACTGCTCACTCATCTTTGGCTTGTTGTTCTTCAAGCATCCCTTGCCACAGAACTGCCATGGAGTCATATAAAATTTCATGAAATCTCTCTTTCCTAAGTGCAGACTTCTGAGAGGGTGTTTGTTTAATTTCTGGAAGTCCTTGCCAGCTCATCCCTCCAGACAAATTACTTCTCAGTGTCAGTCCTGTTCTCCAGGAGAGAGAGGAACTGGGTCTGTTCAGCCTAAAGGAGGGAAGACTGAGAGGGGAACTCATTGATGCTTATAAATATCTCCAAGGTGGGTGTCAAGAGGATGGTGCCAGACTCTGTTCAGAGGTGTCAGCAAAGGACAAGGAGCAATGGCTGTAAACTAAAACACATCAAGTTCCACCCCAATGTGAAAAAGAAATTCTTTATGTTGAGGGTGGCTAAACACTGGAACAGCTGCCCAGAGAGGTTGTGGAATTCCCTCTCTAGAGACATTCCAAACACACCTGGATGCATTCCTGTGTCACCTGCTCCAGGTGACCCTGCCTTGGCAGGGGTCTGAACTGGGTGTTCTCCAGAGTTCCTTTCCAACCCTAAAAATTCTGTGATATTGTGATTTGAGTATGGATTCTCCATCCTGAATTATCACATCATTTTCTGCTGTACAATAATCAAAAAAATATATCAAGAATGAAAAGGACCCCGGAGAAAAGAGACAAACACGAACACACTTTTATGTATTTTGAAGGACAGAGACAATGAATCAAACTGAGCCAGCAGAGAAAGACATAACATGACTGACTGTAAGCTAAAGACAGACAAATGGAAATCAAAAAGCAGTCATGGCTTTTGAGCACCAAAATAAACAACCAGGACAACTCATGGAGCCTCCAGTTCTTGATGTCTTCAGATTAGCTCCAATTGTCTCTCAATGTGAACTAATTCAGCGAAATACAAATTACTGGTATTGACACAGGGAAAAGTAGACGAAATGCAATGACCTGTAGAACATAGGAGGAGAAACTGAATTATCTAATGGACTCTTCCAGGTTAAAGCTTTTGGATTTATGAATAATGTCTGGGACAAATCTGTTGCTGAAATAATACAGATGTCTGTAATGATCCCTGCTCATTCTATTGTGTAGCTGCTTTTCTTGCCAAATGTAACCACTTAATGTTTCCAGAAAAATGGGCACCGAGGTACACATCATTCCAGGAATTTTTTGTTCCAACAAGACTGATAATATAAATATTGCATTAATTCTATAAGGCAGAAGTAGATACAGGCAAGGCAGATTGACGTCATTCTTACACTTGATATCAACTTCTGTTTTCTATAGAAACATATAAATTGCTCTGAGTGCTCCACTCCTCCAACCTTCCACTCTGGAGCCAGGCTGGGAGAGCTGGGAGTGCTCACCTAGAGAAGAGAAGGATCCAGGGAGATCTCAGAGCCCCTTCCAGAGCCTAAAGGGGCTCCAGGGAAGTTGGAGAGGGGACTTTTTACAAGGCCCTAGAGTGACATAACAAGGCAAAATGGTTTCAAATCAAAGGAGGGCAGATTTATATTGGATATTAGGAAATAACTCTTCCCTGTGAGGGAGGTGAGGCCCTGGCACAGGTTGCCCAGAGAAGCTGTGGCTGCCCCTGGATCCCTGGAAGTGTCCAAGGCCAGGCTGGACGGGGCTTGGAGCAACCTGGTCTAGTGGAAGGTGTCCCTGCCCATCACAGGGGGTGGAAATTGATGATCTTTAAGGTCCCTTCCAACACAAACCATTCTGGGACTCTGTTATTAACCAGACAGCAACCTGAAGTGAATTTTCACATCCAGCCCAATATTTAGTGTTTTACCTGAAGAGTAGTTGTACAGGAATAAAAACAATTTATTTTTAGAGTTCCTGGACTAATTCTGCCTTGCCCCTTTGTGGTGCAGAAGATTTTTTTAAATTTTATCTATATGAAATGTTGTTTCCATTGAAAAAAAAAAAATTACAGTTCAAATGCATTGTTCTATTTTTTTGCATTAAATCCTTCCTGGCAGAAGGATTTCTCCCAAGGCTTTCACCCAATACTGCCACAGAATCTTCAAATTTTTCAAGGTAGCATTAGCAAATTATTGCCCCAGTATTGTGTTCCAGAAGAAAAACTCATTCCCCCCAAAAAAAAAAAAAAGGAGCCAGCCCCTTGTGTGTTGTGTTTGTGTGAAGGTTTGTTGTGTTTGTGTGAGGGTTACTGTAAATATAATGAAATGTAAGTGCTAATTCCTGCTTTCATAGAAATTAATTTAAAAAAAGTTCTTGAAACATGCACTGCCACCAGACAATCAAGAGTGAGAAAGAGAGAGAGACAGGAAGAGAGAAAAAGCTGGCTCCATGCAGGGCCTTTTTGCTTACAGCTATGAGACAGTGCTGCACTTTCTCCTAATAACCTTGACCTGCTTTTCCTGGCTCAGCAGTAGCATCTGTGTCACATCGGCTTAGCATCTGTTTATCAATCCAACAGCACAAACCTGATTCCTGCTCCTGTTCTCTCTACTGCTCACGATATTAAAATGACTGAATTAAACCAGCAGAATTCAAGAAAAAGGAGGCTCAGAGATGAGAACAGCTCTGCAAAAAGAAAATAAAAGGTGAAAAAAAAAAAAACCTAGAGTAGAAGAGGAAAGCCATATGAAAGAGCTCCATTTATTTTATTTTATTTATTTAATCTCAATGAATTTAAAGGAGAAATTTGGAATGAATAATCACTGTGAAAATCTGTGCAGAATTCAGGGCTACAGGCTCTCAACACAGAGAAGGCAGGAATCATCTCAGACTTTTTTGAGAAAAGATATGGCAAGTACAACGACGTAATAAATTACAATCTGCCTGCAGTCTCTGCCTCCAGGTGGAAGAGCAAAATACCAGTGAATAGGATTTAGTGCAGATCTTTAATAGACAGGGTGAAAGCTATTGGGAACTCCCCAGTCTTGCCCCTGAGGTTTACATTGTCCCCTTTGGTGCTCTTTCTAGTTCTGAGTTAGAACCACAGAATCGTAGAATACCCTGAATTGGAAGGGACTGACAAGGATCATCTGTCCCACTCCTGAATCCCAAAAATCACATCACATGTGCCTGGGAGTGTTGTCCAAACACCTCTTGAGCTCTGGCAGCCTTGGGCCGTGCCCATTCCCTGGGGAGCCTGTTCAGTGCCCAACCACCCTCTGGGGGAAGAACCTGTTCCTGATATCCAACAAAAACCTCCCCTGACACAGCTCCAGCCCTTCCCTTGGGCCCTATTGCTGGCCACCAGAGAGAGAAGAGAAGGCACAGAAAGCCTCAGTTAAACTGAGGTGTCAAACAGTGCAATATTATTGTTTATTGTTTATCACTGTCATGCTTGGATCTGAATGAAATCAGAGCCCCACTATGCTGTACATGCAGGATGTAGTGTTTATCTTCCAATCCCCCTCCTGCACAGAAACTAAGGCAGCAGGGAAAAGGAAGGGCAAAAGAGAACTGGAGAAATTCTCTGATCTGCTGGAAACAGCTTCATGAGTCTAGGGTATTGCAGACTTGAGTAAAGGTCTCATGAGTACCCAGTGTTTAAAGCATAAAACAGAATAGTAAAGCAGACATATACCAAATTAATAAAAACACACACAGTTTGGCATATCAGCACAAATAGCCTCTGCTTTGGGGTTACATCTCCTACATAAAACCACATTTTTTCCAGTAGCACGGAGATCACTGAGTTCATCAATGTTGCTCTGGGAAGTGTTCTGGGTACTGATTTGGACAGGAAATCAGAGACACACTGTACAATCCTAAATTATTCTCTGGAGATCTCCCATACTTTACTTTCCTGAGAACTCTAAAACCAAAACCTGACAGTGGCATGGCTGGACACCAGAAGTGTGTAAGAGGTCCTATTACAATTACATTTATACAGATCATTATTTATCCTTCCTTCAAATGCATTAATGGAAACTTTGGACTGCATCCACAGCACTACAAGCTGAGCTGTTCCACTAGATTTTGTCCCTATATCTGTGATTTTCTGATGGTAAACAAAAATATAAAATAGATGGGAAGAAGGGATTCGTTGCAGTTATATAAACTCCCAGCTATCAAAACCAGATGAGCAGATCTCAGTGTGAGGTAAATACATGATTTACAGGCTAATTCACTGCTCAGGCCACCTCCAGTGAACTTAGATTAGTCAAGAGATGAGTTTGAAAGGGAAAACATATGTAAATAATTGCTGAACCTCTAAAGGCTTCCAAACCAATCCAAAAGGATTCTTCCACAGGGAAGCAAAGGATAAAATTATTTGGGCTATGGATCTGTGAAGGAGCAGACAGCCAACACTGACTTAGATCCAAATTACAGTTATTCCAGAGTTCTTCCTAATGCAACAGTGCACATGGATATGCTGCAAACCTGAAAGAGGAGCCCTTTTGCCTTTTTGTTTTTAACAGCTTTTCACTCTCCATTTTTTGTCTGAGAGCCATGCCAGAAACTCCTAGGAAAGCACACCCAATGTCATTGAGGTTGTAGGATTTCACCTATATTTCACACAGGAAGGCTTTATTGCCCCGGGGTTACTCAGAATATTTCTTTAGCTCATTTTTGCAAAGGCTGGGCTTGATTCGCATCAGTAGCTGTCCAGACTTCACTTCAGGATTCCTCATGCCTCAGGCTGGAGACAGAAACAGCAGGAGGTGAACAACAGGTTTGAGATCTGGCATTTGTGGAAGCCTGGGTTCTATCACAACAGGATTACATTTGTATATAAAAGAGGATATAATTTTAGGAAGATGATAACTGATGTCAGGAATAAAGCTAGCTTTTATTCAGGAGGTTTTTTTAGAACAGCCAAGAGGTAGTTAAAGCAAGAGTAATATCAGCAAGAGGATGTGAAAAAGATTGACTTGTGAAATATCAAACTTTATTGCCCTGACAACAAACTCAAGAGTTTAGGCAAAGTGTGTGATGATATAAAGAGCTAGAGTTTGGGGTTTTTTTTACGTAATATCTATAGAAGGAATTTAGGTAAGGTGCCAACAGCTCCCACTAATAGCAGCACTGCATGTCAATTTAAATCTCTTGTACTAAAATCTTGTTGTATCTTTTGTGTATTAAAATTTCCAGTTGAGGAAGGAGCAAGTAAACAAGGGAAGGTATTATGGGTACATAACAGTGACTTCCTTATTGAACACATTCCTGCAGGGAAGTACATGAGGAGATGAGGTTCACACAACAGCCCCATATGTGTGACCTGCCCATTAGTTCTCACCTCCATGAACAGCATATGGAATCCTCAGTAATAATTATTATTAATTATAATGTTTATATGTGTTTGAATCAAGAGGTAGCAAGAGGAGAAAAATAAGAGAAAGCTCATCTCCACATGCCAGTCACGTAAAATATTCTCAAAGCAAGCCAAATTCAGCAAATACTGTTTGAGCTGCCAGACAAGCTGAAGAATAACAAGGATCAGGTACTGGGATCAAGCTGGGATTGCCATGGGGTGGGGACAGTGGCCAGGGAAAGAACCAGACATTCTGCCAGGGGTCACGTGGGAGATGGGATCATGTTCCTGGAGGTATAGGGGGACAGGGTGTGGGCTTCACTGGTTCTGTACCATTTGGAAAGATTTTATTTGGTATTTCTGGAAGTTTAGGAATTGGGGATCTCAGCTGTCTATTGATGACTCCAGTGTGTTATGGCTGTGTCTGTTTATCTGTTGTCTTACGAGGCCTGGCTGAGGTATTTGAGAAAGCAGGAGATGTCACAGATCAGTGACTCAAACAGTCTGGGTTACTTCCTGAGAAACTATCCATAATGAAAAAAATAAATAAATAACAGAAGGAAATATCTTTTTAATGGGAGGCTTCAATTTGGGAGACATATGCAACCAGCAGTAAACTTCTCTTCAAATTTAAGAAAAATATAGAGATGAATTAATTATGGGCTGGCAGTTGGTCGTAGCCTAGGGACCAACTGTTATTATTAGATTGCACTCCATACAGAGAGAGGACAGGACAAACCAGTAATAAATACACTTGACTCGCCAAAGTAATTCATTTCTCAAAACTGGGAAATTACAAAGAGATTTAAAAGGTAGGGAAAAATACAAAAAATGAGAATGAACATTGGGATTTTTTAAGACAAGTTTATGAAGCAGTGAGACCAAGTTGTGTGAAAATAAAACTTTGTTCAAAGGCAAAAGAAATGCACTAATTAGAAATAAGAATGCAACATGTGACAACTGGAAAGAAAGAGATCCGAACACACACAGCAATATAAATTAAACATTATAAACTGTAGAAAATTGATAAGGGAAGCTAAAGACATCAAAGAAAATCCCATGGTTAGTAGGATTAATGACAATGAACTTAATTTTTAGCAATAATTAGGAACAAACTAAATCCTACAAATAGCATAAGACCATTTAGAAATGGAAACCACAAAACTGTTTAAACCCTACAGTGAAGGGTCAGGTCTCCATACGTTTCTGTTTATCTAATAAGGCTTGAACAATTTGCATCCTCAAAGAATTTATGCACTGAGGAATGCTCTATATCCTGTAATTTTAAAAGTCATTATTAAATTACTCTTGTGGCAACTTTTCTAGTATTTTTTCTAGGGTCAACTTCAAAGTAATCAGTCTATACTTCTTGTCAGTTCATTTATCTCCGTTTTTAAATATACTGATATGATACCAGCATATTTTCCTTTTCTAGAATTTCTTTGTTATGCCAATATTGTTAAAAATTACTATCAGTGATTGACTGTGTGATTCTGTGATGAGATTACAAGTTCATTTAATAGACTGTAGGTAACCTAATATTTTGGAAGGCATTTAAAATTGCTACCACGTATTTTAACACACACCAAAAAAAAAGCCCACTACGAACTTTAAGGAAATTCCATAATAAGAAAACAAGCATTCAATGGAACAAAAAAAAAATTAAAAAAAATTTAAAAATTAGGTTTCATAGAGGAATAAGAAGTAAATAAAAGCTGTTTCAGATAAATTTAGTTTTTCAACAATTCCATGATTCTGAAAATAAGTATAAAATTAGTGCCATTAAAATATATTAAAATCAACATTAAAAACACAGAGTGATGGGGCTAAGCAACTAGACAGAACATCCTAAGTATCTCAATAAATCAGGTCCAAAAAACCTTCATATTTTAATATGGTGGCAAGATTTATTCATTCCCTTTTAGACCTTCTGGGATGTTATTGCTGAATTCAGAGAAATATGTAATGTTTTGTAACACATGGGTTTTCTGAGCTAGAAGGGGCCATTTCAGTCTGACCTCAGGTATAGCAGGGCTACTCCAGATATTTTGCAGCCTGTGGCCCAAAACATTGCTGTCCTTGCTAAAAACACTATGAACACACCATTCACGAAATGTGAAACTGATCTTTGATTGCTAAACCAACCAAATAATCAGAATCTAAAAATGAAGATTAAATAATTCAAAAAAAAAGAAAACAAAAAAGTGGAAAGCTTCCTTTCCACCTCTGTTAGCAAGGACAACTGTCAGCTCTCCAGCTCTGTCTATAGGATGGACTAGAACTAAGCAATATAAAGTACAAAGGAAATCATTCAAGTGTTTCACAACAGTGTTTTATCAAATGGTTCTTGTATCAAATAAAAACCTTTTGCACAATCAAAGCTTTTTTTTTTTTTTTTTTTTTTTTTTTAGAGTGCTAAAATGGGTTCCTACCTCACTAGTTTAGTCCTATTCTTTTAGTTACCCTTCACTTCAATCCAACTAAATTTTAGGTGACTTTTTTAGCTTTCCTATCAGCAACCACATTCCCTATAGGGTCAACTGGACATCAACATTACTTGATCTTAGGGAGACACAGACACAGATACGCACACACACAAAAAGGGAACCATTGATCAAGAATGGAAGACACAGGCCACTGGTTTTTGCATTGTTTTCTGAACTGGCATCACCATATTTTGTTTAGGTGGTACAGTCAGTAAAACATGAACTTCCAGGGATAGCTTCACAGTTCAGAACACTGCCTATCCCAGTCTGATACTTGCCTGGTCCAAGAACAGGTTAGTTATAAAATCTTTTTTGCCTGACTCCTTGTTTGAATAATCCAAATGCCTCGTGTCACCAAGGACCTGACCTGTTCATGCCCTAAATCTGAATATCCCCAAAGATACCCTAATTTGCTCCATTATGCTTGTACAACGAGGAGCTTGTTCTAATGACAAGGAAACTTTGGCTTGAAGGAATGTCCCAAATGTGTTATTTTACTTTTTGCTCTTGACACCTAAGAGTGCTTTACCCAGGAACTGCTAAGCTTGCTCTTCACCATCTGGAATCAACCCACACAGAAGAAATTCTCAAGGGGATGGTTAAGCTGGTTTTCCAACTGAAAAACAGACCAACATCTGGCCAAAGTATCCTGTCATAGACCTGTCCTCACTGTGCATAATAAACATGGCTTACTATTATTCTTGGTTTATTTTTTTCTGTCACTTGAGATCATAATGGGGTGGGGGTGGGGGGCAAGCAGTAGATAGAGATAAGAAAGGAAGACAGAATTGGTGTAGTAAAACATATCAATATTTCCAGAAACTATAAATCCAAAATGGCATAAATTTACTGCAGAACACACAACAGCAACATTTTCTAAAAGACCTGAGAGTTTGTATTGCAGCCAGGAGTTAATGATCGTGATGCTGCTGTGTCATCTCTCACTGGCAAACTGAAACACAACACAAATGCTGTGAATTGTTCCTAGATTTTTCATGGCTGAGATTGTCTTTAGTTCCTGACAGAACTGAACTAATCTGTTCATACTTTCCTGTATTTTTAATCACTCATTCTCATCTGCTAGAAAGAACACCTTGCAAAGGTTTCTGGAACCATCCAGCCTTCACCATTTTGCTTTCAATTCATAAGCAGCACAGACAGAAAAAAATCACTTTTTTTTTCCTAAAATTTTGTACTCCACAGGTCCTTTTGGCCTAGAACAGACTGGGTTTATCATACTGGTCATCTGCAGTACTTGCAGATCTGTGAACAGAGAAATCCAGTTTAAATATCTTATGGTTTATTCTTATCTAAGACCAACATAGAACTTCTAACACAATTAAGAGTGTGGCACTACTTACACATCCCAAGCTCTAGGCAAGCGTCTTCCCTGTCTTATTTCTTCATGTGGAAAGGTCTGTTTGTTCAAATAATTTGCTTCTCAGTTATTTTTCCAGTCTCTTTTTGATGACCAGCCTCTTACTTACTGCAACCTTCCCACAAAAGCAATTTTCCCCATAAAGTTTTTCCTGTCAGATCAGCTCTCTCTCGTAATTGTTCATTAGGAGTACATTTATCAGCTCCAAAGCTAAAAACAAGATTTACTTTCCCTACCATTTATTTTTCCTTTTTGTTTTCTGATACCCTCCCAACCCTTCAATTTTCACAGCCATTCTCCACACCTTTGGTTAGCACAAAGCTTTCTACCACCAGTTCATTCCTTGTCAAGTTACATTGCTTTTTTCCCCAGTCTTTACACTTGACTCCCTTGATTTCATCTTAAATCAGATTATTTCTACAGTGTAGTACCAGAAAAGTGAAAAATCCTATTTTGGTGTCACCTTGTCTTTCCTTTGTATGTTGATCTTGATTCCAAAAATGCTGTCAGTCTTCCAACACTACCTCAACAAGTTCACTTCATTTTTCCATCAGCCTTCTCCTTGTGAAAAATTCTTGTATGTCATTAATGTTCTCTACTCTCTGCATCTTCTAGCACCTATTTTCAGCATGACTAGATAGGCTTGTGCAATTGTTTTGCATTGCTTGGTTTTGTCATTTCTAACATGAGAAGAACATGTATAAAAACAGAGGGTTTTACAGAGGTTTTTCCTTTTTCCTTATTTTTTTTCCCAACAGCCTCATCCTTGGGCAATACCTGGGGTTTTGGTTTTCCTCTAATGGTGTACTTATTCCTCTGAGACACTGGTCAGCCAGGAGAATATTTATGTGGTAATAAAAAACTTTAACAGAGGGTTGTTTGGATCTAATAGTCTCAGGTATTTCAACACATCTTTGCTTGTCATGTGTCATGCTGAATTACATCGTGGCCTGCATGTGCAGCAACCCATAATGTAACCCATGTAATATAGTTTGAAATGTAATGTAGTGGGAAGGGGGCTTAAAGGGAAAAATCACTTTTTCGTGCTGAATAAAAGCTGTGGATTAAGAAAGAAAGCAGCTTCAGACAATTGGGGAACTGGGAAAAATTAAATGATAGCTCAGCAACAAGCCTGCAAAGAAATCTGCAATAATGGATTAAATGTAACACATTGCATCAATATTAATAACTTCCATTAATATTTTTCCATTTTACAGCACAGATCATTTTTTGTCTGAGTCATCCAATGACTTCTAAATGTTAATTCATGCCTGGCAATTTCTAAATTAAATTCTTATAATTAAATACAGTTGCAGAAAGGTAAATAAACATTCACAGAGGACAAACGTCTGGCTGGGACGCAGGGGCAGAGCCATGGAGAGAAACCAGGTGTCCTGATTCTCAGGACTGAGTTTTAGCCTCTTGGTAACATCTTTTTCCTCCAATCTTGTGCTTATATTGATATATCCTGGCTTCAGAAAGGATTTGTGTCTTTACTGGATAGTCTGGCTGTATTGGGGAGGAAAAGCAAGAGAGGGTACAACAGATTTCCATTTGAGGTAGAAGAATTTAAAAGTCCTTCTGTTTTTACAGAGGATCTGATCCTCTAAGGAAAGGATGCTCTTTGCTCTGATGAGGGGGTGGTGAGGGGAAAAAAAAAAACAAACCTGCTTTTTTCTGGCAGAAATGGTGAAATTTCACCCTTCAGCAATTTGGTGAAAGCTGATAGCTGTGGACACTTCTCAGCCTGGGTAGCACAACAAAAGCCTGCACCATGAGAACTGGCAGATGCAAAAAGAGAGAGAGAAAAACATTAAATTACACTTCAAAACTGTTGGCCAAGCTGTCCAGCTCAGGGAATCTGCTCTGCCATCCTCCCTGCTTGCACAGGGCTGGTGAAAACTGGGAGAGGAGAGAACAGAGCTCATTTTTGCCAGCTGGGAATCCAGCACATGATAAAGCAGATCACTGGTACTAGGGGAAGATGTGGTTTAATTGACCTGGCTCAGGTGCAGTTCTTCTTCCCTGTCTGAAACAAGAATCACATCACAGGGCAGGCCAGCAAGGTCTGGCTCACCCTTGGATCTGCAAATAGAAGCAGGGCCATGAAACAGCTTTGGAAATGAAGGATATACAAGCCAAACCACAAAGAATCATGGTGGAAAATCCTAAAAAACTGCAAAATGTGCCTGCTTTAGTTTACACAAATCAACAGTGGAAAATAAGTTCAATTTTAAAACTGGAAAAAAGGTTACATTGCATTTAGATCAAGAGTCTTCAAGTGAACAATTCCTATTAACCATGTTTGTTTTCCTTTTAAATTCATGATGAATTAAAAGATTAACATAATTACTATTTAATTATTACATCATAATTACTATATAATGCAATACACTCTTCTCAAAGCAGAGCATGAAATTTGAACTGCTAATATAAAATTAAAATTAGCATTTATTATTATAATATTAATATTATTAATATTATTGTTATTATTACTATCCTTATAAGAATTATTACATTTCAAATCAAATTTCGGGACTGTCTGGCTTTGATACAAGAAGAACTTTCAAAGGTTTTTCCTTTCAGAATGGAAATGCAGGTCCCTATTTTTGGGACTTACTAATACAAGGCCACTCTATCAGGAAAGTGGTAGCCATTTCCAAAATCATCAACAGTTGGTCAGGGAGAACAAGCTCAAGTTTAGGAAAAGAAGTTGTGCCCCTTGTTTCTCTCCTTTGACTACAAGAGGGACTGGAGGAAACAGGTTCCAATGTAGCACTTATGGATCTGTTCAGTCACTCACGAGCAGCTTGTGCCATCTGAGACCTCATGGGTTTCCCCCCTGGCCTCCAGCTGCCACTCCAGAAGGCTGCTGGTTTCCATCAGCCCCGTGTCATATCTGTCAGTGCTGTGCAGATGTCTTGGATATCCAGAAGTGCCTCCAATGGCATGAGAAGCCTGTGTTAAGGCAACTGAATTCTGCTACTCTGATGGGATTCAGCTTCAGATTTAGACAAAGCTCCAGATTCAGTGATTAAACACAGGCTTCTAGTGACGTTTGAGATGCTCCAACATTCCTGAGACATCTGCACAACACTGGCAGATGTGGCAGAAGCCTTACAGGAGACCCACAAGGTCTGGAGCAGGAACTGGAGGCCAAATGGAAAAACTTACAGTGCCAGAAGTGGCACAGTGTGTGTAGTGAAATGAATCTTTTATCTAGTCAACATAGCCAACAGTCTAGTTGACTGTCCAGATGATCAGATCACAGAATCACAGAATAATTAGGGTTGGACAGAACATCTGGAGATCATCCAGCCCAACCTCCTGCCAAGGCAGGGTCACCTAAAGCAAGATACATTGGGAACACATGCAGGCAGGTTTTGAATATCTCCAGAGAGGGAGGATTCAAAACCTCCCTGGGCAGACAGAGGCGTCTGCTCCAAGATGAGATTGTTACCTTCCCCAGCTCTGTTGGCTGTGTTGATAAGATCTCCCTTGACTTAATGGGAGCATCAGTTCCCATCTCATGTAAAGGCCCTGCTTTGACAGTTGTGGTTCTGAAACTGAATTGAAGCTCTGTTTGCTGGATGAATCTCCTCTTCAGAGTTTAGGAGTGAGCATCTCTACTCTAAAGTCCCCACAATTTCCACTGGTCTCTCAGGCACTCACACATGAATAACATGGTAGGGATGCAACGTTTGGTCAGCTCAGAGATGGACTTCTCTTTGGGCTCTGTTGCAGATTCACAGAATCATAGAATGGCTTGGGTTGGAAGGGATCTGAAAGATCATCCAATTCCACACCCCTGCCGTGGGCCAGGACACCTTCCACTAGACCAGGTCCTCAAGCCCCACCCAACCTTTATTTGAGTGCTTCCAGGGATGGGGTATCCAAAATTTTTCTGGGCCACCTGTGCCAGGGCCTCGCCACCATCACAGGGAAAAGTTTCCTCCTTATATCCAATCTAAAGCCATTCTCTGTTTGAAACTATTCTCCCCTGTCCTGTCAGTCCAGGCCATTGTAAAAAGTCTCTCTACATCTTTCTTGTCATCTCCCTTCAGGTACTAGGAGGTCAAAATTAGGTTACCCCAAGGCCTCTTGTTCTCCAAACTGAATAATCCCAATTTTTTTAGCCTTTCCTCATATGAGAGATGCTCCATCCCTTTAATTATCTCTTTGACTCTCCTCTGGACTCACTTCACCAGGCAATGTGTTCTCTGTGCTGGGGACCCCAGAGCTGAATGTTGGGGCCTCACAAGAACAGAGGGGAGGGGCAAATCTGCACCTTTAGGGCTCGGCAGAGCTCTCCTTTCTAGCAGACTCTGCATATCCCACTTTATGCTCCTGTGGTTAATGTTGTCACTTGAATCCAGGTGAGGCATGTCTTCAGCGTGTCTACAACAGACTGAAGGTGTTTCTCTGAGAGAAGGGGTGAGAAGAGTTGTGTAGACATTCTCTGTAGCCTGGTAAAATGTTATTCTCCCCAGGAAATGTCACATCCTGCTGAACATCAGTGCCTTTCAAAGCTTTCTATCTCTGTCCTTAATAGGCAGGATGTCTGTGTCTGTACTTTCTGCAAAGACTGTACTTGGGGCAGATTTGAGATTAATTTAACTTCCTCAAAAAATTGCTAACCTGGCTGAAGCAATTTTTTTAGATTTTTCAGATTTCACGTCCTGATGGGGTCCGTGGGCAGGTTGTGTCCATGGGAAATTTGGTCTCAAGGAGCTGAGCTTCAATAACACACATGGCAAAAAATTCTTCCAAGACCTCACTCTGCACATATGTAGCCAATGAAATTTTAATATTGAATAAAGGAATCACTTTGAAATTCCATCTACACAGCCTTTTCCTTCCTTTACAGCATTTCAGGGGTAACACAATAGCCAAGTAATGCAATAATAACAAAAATAACTCTAACAAGCTATGCTTGATTCCACTGCAGCACAGCCTATAAGGGCAATCTTTTCTTTCTTTTAATAATACTTTTATTGCACAAATTTAACCGAATTATGCCCTAATTATACTGGATTTTTTTTTATTTGCCACTGGGAGGAAATATAGCAGATGAAGCTCTTTGAGAGTGCATGGTTCATACAGCTGTATTAAATACTTCCAAGTGCTGTCTTTATGGTTGTTAACAAGTCAGGACCAGACACGCTTGCATTTTCTGAGTGCCTTTGAGGATGGCAAGGATTATTCTTGTATTTTTATTAGAGCTGCTCAACTCATTCACTGAGAAATAGTGTCTGACCGTGTTTTCAAAACTGTCATCTGTAACTCAAAAAGAGGTAAACAGATTCCTAAAACTAGACAAATCACATTGCACAGAGCTAGGGCTCTAAAGGCCACTTGCTTCTGTCTAGTCTAGACCACTTTGTTTGGAATCAACACATGAAAATAATCAATTTCTGTGAGGCTTCTTTTCTCCATGGTAGACAAGTCACCAAATGGGTTCTCCAAAGATCCCTATTTCTTTCCATCAGTTTTAAACAGTATGGGATGATTATTTTATGGAAATCTGGTTTTTTGGCATGTACATTTGGATGAGATGAATCAAAAAAAAAATTAAAAAAAAATAATTCAAGCTGAATTAACTGGCAGGGTAAGGAGAGCCAGTCAAGTCTCCCAGCCAGAGTAGTTTCTGTACCTTCCTTCTCCCAGCCTACAGACTGAGTGGTTCATTCCTGTCCTGCTGCAATCGGTGCATGCATATTATTCCCCCACAGATCACCTTACAAGCTGGCAGCCTGGGGAAACTAGATTTAGAATCACTTTGGCCTTGTGATATTTTGAGAGTCAAGTGTGAAACAGGTGCTTGATTTGCATAAAATTATGATCACACGTGTTAACTCACACCAAAGCAAGTAAAGCAAAATTGTTACCCGAAACCAAAGACAGCAAAAGTAACTGGTTTTTAAATATGGGTTTTCAAACGCCATAGTTTATATCACCAGCCTGTGCCATTGGTGTAAACCCAGAATAACTTGAATAGTTCCACTGATGAAACAGGTGTTGACTCTCGGACTGTTGGCAAATCCAGTAGTCCAGGTTCCAATTGCTGATTACTGATAAGCCACAATAAGGTTTTAAATATTCAAATGTTTTTTCTAAATTTCCAAAAGATGTCTCAGAAAGAAATTTACATTAAAAAGATAATTCTGATTTCTTTTCTTTCTTTGTCTAGATTGTCCATCAACAGCAGTTTACACTTCATCATCCCTGTGAAATATTTGTAACACCTCACTGTCGTAGCACACAATGATCTGCAAGAGATCCCAACAAGAACAAAATTCCATTTAGAAATTGTCCAGTGTTTTTGATTTTCTTCCTAGTCATGGCTAGGCTGGAACAGGAGCAAGAGATGGATAAAATCAGCCAGTTAATATCAGTTCTCAGGTTCCCAGTTTTGCCTGGGAATATTTTCCTTCTTGTGGACTGAAGAGTGTTCAGCTGCCAAGAAAAGCATGGTAGGTGACAATTCACAGGATCACAAAATCATTAAGATTAGAGAAGTTCTCTAAGATCACTGTGTCCAGCCGCCAAACCAGCAATGTCAGGCCCACATCCAAATCCCTACGAAGAAATTTAAAGTGACAAAGTCTAAAAGATCACAAGCATAAATTATTTATTATGTTTTCAGTAAATTACATTTTTGCTAAAACTGGTAATTTACCAATAATGATGAATTTTTTAAAAAAGAATTTATGAGGAAATAAGAGATTTTGTGGGGACTGTGGAAAATCAAAAGTCCACATGTCTAGTCAAAAGTACAGACTAAAACAGCTCTGCGTGAAAAAAGATGCCATACAAACCAGTTAGACCAAAGAAGAATGTTCTTTTGGTGCTGCATTACTCTACAAGGCTTTGACTTCGATATTCCCATCTCTACCCTATAATTTCTGTGTGACTTGGTTAAAACTTTTGTCATCCCTTTATTTTTGATTTTTTTTCATATTTACGATGGGAAAAATAATAGATCTTTTCCCCGTGAGGGGTTGTATCGCTCATTATTGTTTGAAAGGCGTCTTTTGGGGATGTTTTAAGTAGAATCATTCATCTCTTGAGGCCAAAATGACCTCCCCAGGTCCCTCCTGGCCCAATTTCCTAAGCCTCTGTGATTGCTTTCTAGACACTGCAGCAGTAGGGAGCATGTGATGACCTAGAGAGATACTTTTAAATGATTCAACCAACAGAGCATCTGTGGGCACCTCTGGGACTCCCTCTCACAAATGATCTAACAGACACTTAGGAAGTTTGTCAAGATATCCAACCTCATTTTGCTTTTGCTCAATTTCATCTTGTTGCCCCCAGTTATGAATCTGTGAGCCACTCTCAAGGATCCCTGTCCCTCCACGCTGCACACATCCTTCAAGTGCTGGCAGAGCTGCCAACATCTTCCCACAACACAGTTGGGGACAGCAGGGACAGGCACCTCTTTGGAGCCCCCGAGCACTCAGGAAGAAAGCTCACTGCCTGCAGAGATGCCCATGTGGATTTTCTATATTAGAGCAGCGAGCACCTGAGGAGAAACCCACCTGGTGAGAGAGCTTGCATTCATTTAAAAAAAAAAAAAAAAAAAAAAAAGGGAAAGAAAAAAACATCAAATGGTGTTTGCCTTACGATCTTAATTCAAGCACTTAATTAAAGCCAACAGAGGATTCTAAAGTGAGGAGAAAAATTAGAGCAACAACTTTTTAATTATGCTGTAGGCATTTTCTCTCTTCCTTATTCTTCCTCCAAAAATCAAACAACTCCTCCTCTAAACACACATTTAGACAAAGACAATAGAATAATGTTATTATGGGATACAGCTTGCTTAGTGCTTAGCAAGCAAGTACTGCAAGTTGTCTGCACAAATCCATGACCTAAATAGCACAATCACCCCTTACCAGGGATCCCCAAGTCATGGGAACAGAGCAGAAGAAAGAAGGGATAGGAGGCAGCTTAAACAGTGACTCCTTCCAGGAACCTCTGCCAAGTGGAAAATCTTCCCAGTAATGCAGAAGTGTTATCCTTCCAGTGCTACAGCAAATTGCTGACTGTCTTCAGACAGTGGGAGAAATTAAGGCTCCTGGTCTTCATCTCCTTCCTGTCCTCATCTCCTGGATCAGCACAGCTCCAGCCTGTCTACAACAAAGTGCTGAAACTGCATCACCCACTCTCGTTCTGCAGTATTACTGGTTGCATAAAAAAGTGGTTTGCCTTTACAGAGAGCAGGTGATTTTATATTTCTTGGGATGGATGGGGGAATGTTCCTGTGGACATGGGCAAGCTTTAAAAGGTCCAGCTTTATGGAGCTATAAAGGCTGCTTCCAGAACCTCACAAAGGCTAGGAGTCCTTTTAGCTCTTCCTAGGATTAAATCATGGTACTAGAGCAAGAAAAATAGTTTGAGTAGCTCTGTCTCCAACCAAAATCCTTTGGGTATTTTTACTCCTTCCTGAAGAGATGGACCTTGACCAAGACAAAGGATTGTAAAGCTTTGAGGCTCTTATTTTCATTAAAAAAAATCTGTGAAGCTCCAAGATTACTGATTTTTTTAAGCTCTGTCTGGACTGATAAACTCAACAAGGTTTGGACATGGCCTAAGCCATTGTCCTTGTGTTTCTATACTGCTTAATTGTTATGACACCTCCTCACATGGATGTGACCTCTGTCAACTCCTCTCCTCCCAGACAGTGCCCCAGCATGTTTCATGAGTAAGCCAGCCCTAGAAACATCCAGTTTTATTTAGAGAAAATTTTATCAGACCTAGAATGTAAAAAAATATTATAATAATGGTCTTCGCAGTCATGTGGGTCAAACAGTTTTTCCTTTTCTGCTTTATTTTGCTTAATTTATCTTAAAAAACTGGAAAGCTCAGTGGAGTCCCAGTTGAATTAATGCCTCTGTGCTCTATAAGCCTCTTTGACATTTCACGGAATATTGCATTGCTCTGTTTTAGCTACTCACCTGTAATAATCCTCTATTATTATTGTCTATGTCATTTATTTAAATATCAAGAATGTGATTTTTCTGAGGAAAAAAATCTGGATTTGGATTACAGCATTTTGCTCTCTCTGGGTTATATTCATATCTAAAAGGATGGGGACAGAAAAAGAAGGAGAAGGAGATGTAGAGGCAACATCAGTAAAGCATGCTAATAGTAGCACATGACCTTCCCTTCAAATGGTGAGATGGTCTTGACACTACAAAATAAATACAAATAAATATTTTTTTACAAAGCACCTAAAAGGTTTTAAATCTGAAATTTAGAAGAAAATGCCAAAAATAATCAAACAACCATGGTAAATATCCCATCTAGCAGATAATTCAGTACGGCAACACTTTCTCATTTCCAAATCTATCACTTGAAAACTTCTAGCTGTGTAACATAATTCTGAATTTACCTTCTTCATGTTTTTTAATGTTTGTTTGGAGAAGACTCAGGATACAGGATGAATCATTTTCTATCCTTTTGCAGTAGGCTGAAAAGAGAGTGACTGCACAGATCTTATCCTGCAACTTCAACACCTCTGACTGGCTATTAGCTGCTTTCTCACTCTCATTAACATGGTAGAAAAGCAGCCTTTCTTTTTTACGATCTTTGTCATTAAAATGAAAACTATGGAGCACCCCTCAAAACAGCATGATCATTTACATTTGTAAATGTGGGAAACTTATTGAGAACAAGGAGACAGTACATAACATGTCAAACCTTGTTCTGAAAAATCTTCAAATACCTCCTGAGAAATTGTAAAATTTTCCTCTTTTTTTTTTTGTAATGTTAATATTAAAAATAATTTATTGGGATGAAGCCATGTCCAGAGTTGACATATAAGTTGGTAAGTTTAGTTTTGTGAATGTGATTCACAAAAATATCTGAGAGAGCTAAAAACCTATTCCCAGTCAAATTAGAGGTAAAAAGCTCAGTCAGAAAAGGATAACACTGAGTATTTTTGGAAACTTTCATTCAATGTTTTCAGTGTGCTCTTCTATCCAGCTGTTTAAGTGAGCCCAACAATTATCTGCCATGAACCATTAGTGAATATAGTCACTCAATAGCTCATGACCATGAAACAAATATATTTTTTCTGCTTTACACAACCACTCCAGAACTAAAGAAAGGTATAAAACTGTCTGCCTGTGAGACTGGTGCCCTTATTTAATCATAGAACATGGGAAGCAATTACAATCATCTTTCCCACATTGTCCAAAATATTACACTTTTATCCTGGTGCTTAGGATCAAAGAATATCTCAGTTCCTTGCCCTCATATCCTCACTCAGTCTTTGGCTTTGTAGATGGGTGTGCCAGAAAGGGCCCCTCATATTCCCAGTCACAGGGATTATTTTTGTCATATCAACTTTTGTCCAGAAGATACTAAAATAAGAATGCTTATTTATTCCATGCACACAAGTTAGGCATCACCCTCACCCTCCCTGATCTGATTTTTCAAATCATCTTCAGTAAATAAATTATGGAGAGCTTTGCAATAAGATTAACTTGGGAACAGCACTTAAAAGAGAATATTTCTTTTCCCGCTAACCCTTATCTTGCTGAACAATCATAATGGTTTGGGAAGTGAAAAGATAGGATTACCAATGCTGAAAAGTAAGAAAGTGCCTGTCGCATTAATCTGAAAGTATTTGGATTATTATGTGGATTACTTCTGTAAACTTGTGTACACTGAGCTGGCGACGGCGCTGCGTACTTGCACCCAAGGCAAATGAATAAAACCCCAGGCATAAGCAAACGTGCACACACTGCTGCAGGACTCACAGGGTGAATGGCTTCCCTAGGAATCAGAGAGGTACTGCTGAATGCTGGAGAAAAAGAGTCTCTCTGTTGCCTAACAACCTTAAACACAAAAAGCAGATAAAAGGGAGAGTACATCTCCAAGCTGAAGACCCCAGACATGAGATGGATTTTCCTGTCTTGTGTTGATGGTATTTAAGAGGGGATACTGCAGGACTGAAAAAATTTTGAAATCTTGCAGCAAAGATGAGATCTCCACATTTCCTTTTTGCACTGGAAACTCTGTAGAAAGTTATCTTTGAGCAGGGCGTTGACTGTAATATTCAGGGGGAAAGTAAGGGAGATTCAAATTTTCTTTTATATCCCTTAGGAATAAAAGCTGCCTTCATCACAAGATATGGATAGAGCACATATGATTATCCTGAAATTATGAGCCTGAACTAGGCTTTGGCCATACAAAAGTAATTTTTCCAGTCATCTTTGTTATTTTATCAATGTATCTTAATTTCTTACTTTTTCCCAACTCTGTCTTTGATATTCTCATGCTCTATTTTCCTCTCTCCTGTCTTCCTCTTATGGGAAGAAATTTCAGATAACACCTTCAGCCACTCTTTCTTTCTTCTGCTGCAGGATAAACTTCTCACTCCCACTGGAAAGAATTGGCACATGGGATGCTGATGTCCCATGGCTGTTCTGCTGTATCTTTCAGTAACCCTCAGTGACTTCTCTGCTTCACCTGTGTATTTTTAATCCTTCCACAAACACATTCCCTGTCATGCTTATTAATATCCTCCTGTTCCCTACAGTTTTTCAAAGCTATTCCCAGGAAGAAACAAAACAAACAAAAGAAAAAAAAAGAGGCAAGCAAATTTCCAGACAGATTTGCCTTTGCCTTTAGGATATTCCAAACTTGCTAATCTCAGAAAAGACACTCAAAAGAATTTCACCTACTTTTTGTTGTCTGCATTGCACTTCCAAATTTCTTCCTATATATTTCCTTTCCTTTCAATGGAAACCTCCCCCCCCAAAAAAATAACACCACCACCACCAAACACAGTTATAAGGGTGTTATTGCATTACCCACTTTCTAAGGACGCAAACAATCCCACAGCAGTGGTCTCCTCCTGCTTCCATTATAGGGATCTAATCAAATCCAACACAGATATCTACATTAAAGACATCTGAATTGTAGGCATCTACACTTAGCTGTATGTCACACTAAACCAACATGAGCCATTGATCTGCTCAACTGTCCCAAGCAACTAATAAGGCACATTCTCCCTTGATTTATACCCCTAGGTAAATTCATGACTCTTAGCAGGACAAAATTCATCTTATTTTCAGAGACTGCTATCATGCTATAAAATCAAAGGCCAAGTTTTACTGAGACATTGTTAGAAACTTGGCATAGTTTTATTTGGTATTTTAAGCTCAATGCTTTGACTCCATCCACACTGAAAACATTGTGAACTCCTGCAATTGAAGAGAATTGAGATCACATCATTTTTTTGCAGATTAACATGGTAATATAAAGACATAAGGATAAGTCAGTACACCCCTTTTCATCGAATTTTAGCTGGAGAAGCTCAAACGCTCACATTGCAACCTCAGGATATTGTTGGGCTGCAGAAGAAAACTCTGGGCCAGCTGTGACAGAGACTGCCACTGAACAAATCCAGCCCAAATGTATTTGTATTAATCTTTCTCTTCTTTACATTTCAGTTTTGACTATTTTTAACTTTCCTGAAAATAGTCTGAAGTTCTAGCAATGTCCTTGGAGAAATACCTTGCCTGAAAGAAACATTTGGTTAAAATTACAGTGGAAAACAAACAATTCTAGCGGCTGCCATGTTTCCCTGAATCCCTCTTCTGATATTAAGCAAGAGCCTCAGCTCAGCAAAGGAAGGGGAGACCTGGTTTTTTTTGCTGGCTGTGTGAGGAGGGTGGTGGGGTGTTGTTTATTACTGTTGTTTGAATTAGTTTTAGATCTCTAGAAGCAGCCAGATTGTTTCACTGTCTTATCACTTTGTGGAACAGGGATAAAGTATGATAGAGCCAATCTGCTTTGCTCAACCAGTCTGGCCCTGCCTGGACAGGATTTTATGTGTTGGTGCTTTACATGGCTTATTTTCCCTTAAACTATTGAAACTTTAACAAGAAATTGCTTCTCTTGTCTGTTCCATTGTCTCTATTGCTTTCTTTCTTGGCTCCCATTTCCAAGTTTACTACCTTTCCTGAGTTTAACTTTCTCATTATCTCTCTCTATAACGCCCTGAAAGAAGTTTGTAGCCAGGTGCGTGTCACACTCTTCTCCCTGGCAACAAGGACAGGACAAAAGGAAATGGCCTCAAACTGCATTGGGGAGGGTTTAGGTTGGACATCAGGAAGAATTTCTTCATGGAAGGGGTGGTCAGGCATTGGAATGGGCTGCCCAGGGACATGGTGGAGTCCCTATCCCTGGAGGTTTCCAAGGAAGGACTGGACATGGCACTCAGTGCTCTGGGCTGCAGGACAAGCTCACAGGTTGGACTTGATGATCTTTGAGATCTTTTTCAACCTTGATGATTGTACGATTCAAAGACAAACCACCACCCCATGATTAGATTTCTGTCCTGAGAGGCTAAAATCTCTTTCATAAAAAGATCTGAGGATCAAGCCCAAATACCCCAACTTGCCCAAATATCCTGACACAGCTACAAGGTGTATGTATAAACCACTGAATTAAATCATTTCAGGTGCTGCTTTCTGGCCAACTGCATCAGCTGGTCACTTCCATACCATGAGACCCTCATAGCCTAAAATCAAATACTGTCAGGCCCATCCCAGAACATGAACTGTGTCCAGGAATTGTTGAAACTGTTATGATTTTCCAGGAAAGAAATTGCACTAGGCCCATAATGAGTTCTGATGCCTGAATCTGAGCTTGAGGATTGTTCAATCTGCTGCCATAGATACACTCAAAGAAATGAGCCACTGCTTTTATTTAAAGATTTTCAATCTGATACTTAATTGTTAATTTAGTCCAAAACCGTTTTTGGGTTTTTTTCTCCCCTGTGGCTTAGTCAAACTTCCCTTTTGCCTGCAAACAGTCAGAAAAGAAAGGAAAAAATGAAAGTTAACTTGGCTTAACCACATTAATCAGCATGATTTGAAGAAAGCAAACATACCCAGGGAACATTGGAGGGCTTCAGATGCATTTTAAATTGTTTTATGCCAAGACCATAGTATTGCAATCAGTGAGTAACATTATTCTTATAATGCCTCCTATTTCACCCTTAGTTATTTTTTTCTTTTCCCTGATCTCACTGAAATAAAACCTGGAACAATTGGCTTCAGCAGGGCAAAGTCTGGTAGGAAGACTGCACTATAAATACAGTGTAGAAAGATAAAGCTATTGCCTTTATTTGACAAGCTAACTGTTCCCCAAGCACTCATCCACAGCCTTATAAAAGGAAATGCAGTTACTGAGGTCCAAATTCACCATTGGCTTAAGTGTGTGCAATTCCACTGAAGTCAACACAATTGTGTCTGTTTGCTTTCATGGTGAATTGGGACCCAGACCTTTAGTGAAGTAATAAAAGGTCAGTCAAACATACAGGCAAGAGACCAAAGCTGTGGCTTTGCTCAAAGTTCTTGGCATAGGTGACAGTGTCAGCAAAACAGCTGACCAGTCAGTGGAAGAATAATCACTGGGGTATATCAGCAAGTCACAGAGGTTTGGGGATACATTATCTCACCAGTCATGATAAATAATTACATATTTTCACCTTCTGTAAATGCAGAGAAATATTTTTAACTTATGCTGGAACGGAAGTAAGGTGAAAAAAAATGAGGCTGAATACCTTCAAGATAACATTGAATATTTGCATTAAAAGACAAAATGAGCATGATACTAATGAGTCTCTTGTACCATTACATGTAATTCCTTCTGAAGGTATTAGTTGGTGGAACTGAAAGCCTCCACTGGTTCATGAGAACAGCACAACTTGTCTCACAGTCTCTGTCACATTTGGGAAGCTCAGACAGTATTCCCAGCTTTGCCTCACCTGTCACATCTAAAGTAGCAGGAGTCATATCAGAGACAGAAAATAAGGATGAGCCCCACCAGCTGGATATAACTCGATCTCATGGTCCCAGGATCTCATTTACTCATATTATTAAACTGCTTAGGAGCACAACAGGACATCCACCAGGATTCGCAGTGTCTAAGTTGAGTGTGCAGTTTGGAAACTAGTTTAAACAGCTTGTTTAAACTAAGACTCTCTCTTTAGTCAATGCAGACTGTATAATTAGTAAAAGCAATTACCATCCTGATAGCAGTTCTCCACAGCAAAGAGATTTGTGTGTTGCCTGTAGCACAAATGGAAGACGATGTACATGCAGTAGGACTTTGGAGGGCAATGCAAGGGGTGACCCACAGAGTCAAGAGAAAGCCACCAATGACCAATAACAATGATGTAAATACATCATAAGCCAATCTTACAGCTGTGAACCTACATCATTATTCTGTTATTCAGTATCTCACCCACATTTCTGAATCACAGCCTAAGATACCGGAATGGGAAACATGAAGAAAATGACAATCGTGCAACACAAGAAAGCTGCAATGACACAAAAACCCTGCAAAGATAAGGAAATTTTCAGAATGTTCCAAACTTACATTTACTGAGAAATAGCAAATTTTTTTTCCTCAAGACTGAATGAAGTGAATTGACCTCATTCAAAAGTTAGGCAGTAAGATTTACAGTAGGCAGTAAGATTGCAATGGGTAGTAAGTCTATTAATCCCAGTTACCACGACCACTTGAAGATTAAGGACAACGGATCTAATATAATGATGAGAATCTCTCAATACATGTCCTCAGACTCTTATACTTCAGAGAAGGCTGGGGACATGATCTGAGAGCTCACCCCTACAACAGAGAAGGAAGTTAATCACAATTCAGAGAACAATCAGAGGGCCTGAGCACTTCTGTGGACACAGACTGGGAGAGTTGTTCAGCCTGGAGAAGACTTTGGGTTCACCTCATGGCCTTCCAGTGCTTGAACAGGGCTTATAAAAGAGGCAGAGAGACTTCTCACACGGGCATACAGTGACAGGACAAGGGGAATGGGTTTAAAACTATTATCTCTCCTAAAAGATGAGAGATTTATATTAGATGTTAGGAAGAAATACTTTACTCAAAGGGTGGTAAAGCACTGGAACATGTTCCCCAGAGAAGTTGTCTATATCCCATCCCTGGAAGTGTCCAAGGCTGGGTTGGGCAGGGCTTGGAGCAACCTGGGATAGTGGAAGGTGTCCCTGGTGTCCATGGCAAGGGGTGGAACAAGTTGAGCTTTAAGGTCTCTTCCAACACAAACCATTGTGTGAGTCTGTGTTTGTTTAATCTACTCTTAAAACTTCTTACTGGTGGAGATTCCACCACCTGCCCAGGCAGAGCTAGTCTACTCTTAGAAGCTTACCTAATGACTAACCTCAATCCTTGCTGTGGTTTAAGCCCAGTGATTTCCATTCTGTCCTCAGTAGATATAGAGAGCATTGCCTTCACTTCTGCAACAAACTTTTCCTTGGCTGTGGTGTGTTTTCCTCTCTCACTTCTATTTTCTTTACCCATAAAATTAAAAGTAATCCTAAAATAAAGTGTTATAAATAATAATGTAATATAAATAATAATATATAAAATATAAATAATAAAACTATAAAATATATAATATATACACTGATTCCACAGGCTTTATAATAAACAGGTTATTTGCAAGAGTAAAACTTGCATATGTGAGATTTTGAAGCTGTGTGCTTGCTTTAAATGTATATTTTCAGTTTTCATTTGGGATTTTTTGAGTTATGAGGCTTGCTTTAAAAATATTCAGGTCAACCTGTCTTTTCCTCCAACTCTCAAAGGGTTAAGCCCCTGGCTGATAATTCCCTTTGCAAGTTAGATCCTTCATTACAAGCAGAATCCTTAGAAGAGGACATATTTCATTTTTTAACTGGAGCATATCTAATGATCTGGGGGAAAGCCCTGTCTCGTAGCATTTGATGTAGCCTCAGACCAGAAGAGCAAGGTGGCATCAGCCTCTTCCTATTTAGTCATGAGCCAAGGAGCTGCACCAGCGTACAAGTGACATGCAGAACACATGCATCAAAGTAGCAGCTCAATCTGTACAGCAAATAACCCTCTTTGGTGGCTCAGCATGGTTGCTGGCCCTGAGCTGTACTTCCAGTAATTGACATAGTTGCCCAATGCTAGAAAACAAACTTGGAAACTATTCTCATTAGACGTCCCCCTGGTTTGCTACTCTGTTATTGTAAAACCCAAACACTGAGCTTCCTACCAGCGTGGCTCTGTTTTTAATTAGTTCTGATGGCACTGGGCGACGCGCCAAGGAAAAAAATGAACTTCCTGTGATTGAGGCTTGTTGCTCAGTATGTTGCTTCCTCCACACAGAGATTGTTTTCACAACATTTTCTGAAAAGGAGCTACTGACAGAAATAATATAAGTTTTTACTGCTTTTGATTTTCTTTTATTTTTTATTCTCCTTCCATGCTTATAAAAGGTGGCTCAAAGTCAAGGTTCCCTAAAGTTACTGTGTCATTATTTTGCCTTTGTGTGACTTGGCTGATTAAAGACACCCTAGCAGATTAATTTTTAATAGAATAAGCACAGGCTCCTGTTTAAAAAAATTAAGACTAAGGACTTTTTAGTGGCTTAAATAAATTAATTTGGATATGTTCAGGCATGGGGTGGGGAGGGACTTCAGGCTTATATTCAATAGCATAAGTTGTCACAGTGTGAGTAGGGGTGAGGGAAATAGCAGATAAATGTGATTCAAAAGCAGAATTAGTATCTCCATGCGGGAATGTGATGACTCCTAGCAGTCTCCTTCATTTCTCCTTACAAGACTTCTCAAGTTAATTTGGTATGAAAGGCTCAAACATGATCACTTTGTTCCAGTGAACTCCAGGTGGGATTCACAGCCAGACATTACATTTAAGGGTCTCAGAAGGGCATGTCTGTGTTTGTGCTGTCCCTGATTTGAGACAGAGAAGATGAAAATTCAGTTGATACCATCACTGGAGTCCAGAGAGCAGCTGACCTGACCAAATGCAGGTAGGTATTTCTTGTGTGAGCTGAATTGCTTTCCAGGCTCCATTGACTTGCCTGGGCAGGATCTCCACTAATCAGGATGGGTTAGACAGCAAGAACAGATGAACACATCCAAATTTCAGATTCTTGACTGCAGACCTACATAGGAGTAGGTGTCTGCCTTCAGGTGTTCGTAACTGCTCTC
The DNA here is from genome assembly GCA_013401135.1 of Cettia cetti. Classification (NCBI taxonomy): domain Eukaryota; kingdom Metazoa; phylum Chordata; class Aves; order Passeriformes; family Sylviidae; genus Cettia; species Cettia cetti. The sequence goes on from VZUI01093698.1 coordinate 38,001, forward strand.
CAGACTCCCACTGACAACATTGATAAGTGCTTGATTAACCACACACACACAGGTATCCAGTGCTGCCTGAGATGCCCCCAAGCCTCATCCTGCATCCAGCTGCCTCTCCAGAAGAGCATGGCTCTCGTTTAAGTCCAGGGCTATATCTATCAATCCCATATGGGAGCCTCACAGGCCCTTGAATGTCTCAGGTGGCCACCAAAAAACTATGTCAAGTCAGATTTGAGCTCTCGATTTTCAGTGACAGCAGTGAGAGCTTGGGCACCAAGTACACACACACAAATTCCCATGCTGCAATTATCAGAATTAGACAGCTGCAGCAGGGGAGGAATCTCACCTGCCACACAACTTTCCCTGGATTGATGCTACTTTATCTGATACACTGGTAATCCTTTCATGACTAATTCTGTGCTTTATAAATTTCATATTAGAAGATGGTTTAGGAGAAAAGAGATAAACTCATCTTGAAAGCTTCTTCAACCTGGTTCGTACAGTTGGATGTCAGCTATGACAGCCTGCTTGCCATTGCTCAACTACTTTGTGGCAGACTCATTTCTACAGGTATATAAAGAGATAAAAGAAACTATCCAGCCAATTCAATTATAATGTCAGTCAAGTCAGAATACAAACAGAAACAGTGCTTTTGTCTTTTTACTTCTGGATTATTTGTTTTACTTTTTTTAAAAAAGGAGCATGAAGTGCATCAAAGCACATAAATGTATAAGGATCACTCTGATGACATTTGAAAGCACAACATGCCAGATTTCAGAAATGACCACTACTACAGTGGGTATAAAATGGCATTTGCAAACCATGCAAATAACTAGAGCACTAAACAGGACAACTTATCTTAATACTATTCTTTAGTTCTGCTTATATTTATTTAATTAATTAATTTTTAGGTAGAAGACAGTCTTTTTGAAATATAACTGTAAATGTAGAATATAATTACTGCTTCAAATAAATTTTCTTCTCTGTTGAAAAAAGTAAAAAAGTATGTTGAGACAGGTAGGAAATAGTAGAAAATTCTACCAAAAACTAATAAATAAAAAGCCTCTAGAGATTCCTGAGCCATGGATCACCAGAAGCAGGAAGAGCTACCCAGGAATTAGTGTCATGTATTTGGTACAAGTCCTTATGCACCCTTCATAGAACTAAGTCAAACACAGGACATTTGACCAGCAGACCCACTTTGCATTCAGCCATACTGAGCTGGTATTTTTCTCATGTTCCTTGAGAATATTTCCTTACGTGATTTTGAGTAATGGCAGCTATGGCTGAGACAACTGATGCTTCCCTGCTGCCTTTGGTTGTCCTGAAAAGATTGCCAGTCAGGATGGAATGGAAAACTAAAGTCCTTCATCTCAGAGAACTGATTTTGGATTCTGGAGAGGTTTAAGAAGATGGAGAGTCTTGAGAGAAACTTCTATGAGGTGATTTTTTTTTTCAATGTTCCAGGACCTATAAACACCAATACAATTGGTCTACCAACCATATTCCAAAATATGGTTCTGCTTACCATCCTTGTATAAAAGCATGAGCTTGGCTTCCAGCCACTCTTAGGAAAGGAAATTTGAGGATACAGAACCACAGAATTGCTGAGATTGGAACATCTGGAGTCATCCTGTCTCATACCTCTGTTCGAGCAGTCACCTACAGCAGGCTGCATATTATGAGAACCACACAAAAACAAGATGGCTCTGGTCAAGAGCAGCAATGGGACACATTGGAATTCCACATCCAAGGCAAGACTTTGAGTGTAGAGGTCATGAGTCACAGGATGAAGTTGCTTCTGGACTCAATATCAGCATGCTGGTTTGTCTTGGCATGGGCACCAAGATGTAACTAAAAACAGATGCAAGGCCAGCTGCTCTTTACGTAGTTTCTTTCATTTTTGAGTGAAAGTAAAAAATCTCTCTGGGGTTGGAAAATATAACCTAAGTTCTATATGGAAAAGCAAATGCAAACTAGGCAGGATACCCATACCTTATTTATCTCAAAAGCTGCTGACCCTGTGGCTGGACAAATTAACTGAGCCAGAGGGTCCCCAACATCACAAGACAGCAGAGTTTGGAAGAGATGTCTCCACATCATCCAATCCATCCCTCTTGCACGGAGCACAGTCACATTGAACAGTTTGCTCAATGCTGTGTCCAGTCAGCTTCTGAGAAGAATCTGCTCCTATTTTCCCTCACCCAGGAACATTCTCTTCTCCAACCTGAATAATCCCCATTCTATTCCTCTGTGTGAGAAGTTACAGAGAAGTTTATGAGTTCATATCTTATTGCACTATCCCATAGCTACATCTTGAGTCTGGTCTAAACCTGAGATCCAGGCAGTGATGAATGGGACACACCAAGGTCCTGCTGTGCAGAACTCACCCATGAGCCTGATTTTCTCTCCCAGTATCACCCTGGCCATTATTTACCATTCCTTATTGTTGTGAAATGGTTTCTCAGTTCTACCTAAACTGTAGCTTCAGTAAGAAATCAGGCATAATGGTATTTCAAGAGCAGAAGGCACAAGGGAAGCCTTAGAATCCCTTCTAATAACTACAGGAGCTCCAAGAGAGAAGAAGAGGATCTTTGGACAAGGGCTTGCAATGACAGGATGAGGGGGAATGGCTTTAAACTGAAAGAATGGAGATTTAGATTAGATATTAGGAAGAGATTCTTCTCTGTGAAGGTGGTGAGAAGCTGGAACAGATTTCTCAGAGAAGCTTTGGATTCCCCATCTTTGGAAGTGCTCAAGGCCAGGTTGGACTGGACTTGGAGCAACCTGCCCTGGTGGGAAGTGTCTCTGCCCACGGCAGGAGGATTAGTATGAGATGAGTTTTAATGTCCCCTCCAAATCAAACAATTCTATTAATTTTTCTTGCAGTATTTTTTAAAGAAAACACTTCTCAGCAAAAGCAATCCAACCATAAAAGCTTTATGACTTTTTAATTAAAATCTTGCACCTTTGTTCTGATGTTTTCATTTTCCTAAACAAGTCTTGGCTCCTTTTCCTACAAGAATTTCAGAGAAAGGCCCTTTCAAATCATGCTTTTTCTTAGTTCTCCACGGACTTTGCTGAAAGGTGGTATTTTAGTCCGCTGATAGTATTTCAGATGCCTAGCCCCCAAAAAGCATGTAATTCTATCAGCCTCCTTTATAAATCTCAATTTTCAAATGGTTTTGCAGGATCTGTACAGGTTGGCTTAATTTACAATGTTCTGCCCTGACTGAACAGGGCATCTTTTAAGGATCTAGTCCTTAAAACCTGTGCATTTAGATTTAGCTTTCCCAGAGCAAGACACAATCTTCAGTGCTGAAATTCTGAAGCAGGCTCTGGAGTTACACGAGAGATTAATTTGGTTCTGTATTTAGATTAACAGTACTTGTGTAAATACTGAGTTAGGGCTGATGTCAATCTTTTATGCTAATTGCTAGTTGGACCCATACAAAGACAAGCTTTGCTTGGACCACTTTTGTAAGATTGCTATCTATCTGCTGTGGAGAGATTTACATTTGCTTTCCATTAACATTAATAGGAGCTGTCCACATATATCACTCATCGCCTGTAAGAAAAGATAAAATCCTACGAAGTTCAGAGAACACAGGCTTTCCCAATTGAAAAAATCTATTAATAATAAAACCCCTACCATGTAAATATCTGACATCTGAACTGTGTAGTAAATAAAGTGGTCCATGAAGTGATTGCTTCAAGGGGAAGCAATGCTTGGCTAGTTCCAAACAATTTTTAAAAACTCATATAAATCCTCTGGTATTGGTGAAAACATAAATAAAGCAAATAGCTGCAGAGAAAGAAGGAGGAGCAGAAGCTTAGTAATTTCAATTGTTATTTTTATTGGCCTTTATTTTGTTCTACGAGGTAATGACAGATCCAATAAAACACCTTGTTTTACACACAGAGAGGACAAAGATTACTAGAAATGATACAGAAACCTCTTAGCTAATCCAGATGTAACTGGGCATGAGCTCATTTAGGCTGAGAAGTTAAAGGTGACCAGATGCAACGCTTGCTGCCTTGCTCCTTGCAAAATTGGTGCAATTTATCTCACTAGGCCAGGAAAACACAGAGATCATGGGCCAGGACTCCCTGGTACTTGGCACTGGGCCAGCCTTGATTATGATCTGTGTCACTCTAGAATATGATGACACACAAAAGACAAAAGCAGAATTGTTTTCTCTTTTCTGGTGATGTAAACCTAGATTGATTCTAGCAGGGTTGTAATAAAGCACCCGTGAATAACAAACAAACCAAGTTTTGTCCGTCACGTTGCCATCATTTAATCCTCTCTGCACCACTGAATGCTGTTTTTCAGAGGTTCTATAAATGGGTTGTCAAAAGCTTTTATCTGTGTTTTAAATATACTCACACACTGATTGTTTTGTCTTTCCTTCCATGCTTAAAAAGGCAACACTGAGCATTAATTAGAGGTCGTTGGCACAGATCTGTGCCACTAGAAGCTATTTATTAGAATACAAACTGGATGCAACGTTATATTTTGCAATTAATGCCTAATCACTTGACACTAATGAAATGAGCAAAGTGAACATTTTGGGCATACCTGGTGTGTGAGAGAGGGGAAGTTTCTCTTTGGAAAATACCATATTGTCTGAATTAAAATACCTCATGGGAATAAAACCATTTAAAAATATATTTTTTGAGTTTCACAGGTGAGTGTCCAAAAAAATTATTCTGGTTATTTATAATTAATTTCTTACAGAGAACACATAAAAATTTTGGCCAAATATCTTCTTAGAAAAGGTAAACAACCCTAAAGAAATAAAATCTTTGGAAGCAACTGCTTCCCCTGGAAAGTTACCCTGATGGATCCAGTGAGCTTTTGGCATGAAAACTGAGATTTCAATTTATTCAACCACAAAATCTCTGGATCTAATGTCTCTGTCTCTTTGTAACAATAAAGAACCTTCCAGTGTGGCATGAAATCTCCCTGGAGATGCAATTTGAGTTGTGCTGATACAGTTCATGAACTGATTTACTCCATTTGGGGTCTGGCCAAGATTTTACCACTGCCCTTGGTTATTAGGTGGAGAGGAACAATTCCTCTCTTTTAGGAAACACTATGGCAGCCAAAGTTTAGATTGATTTTAGCTGCCATACAGCAGCATCTTTCCACTTTGTCAAAGGCCTGATAAGCTTGGATTCCCTCTTGGTACTCAGTCCAAACATCCATTGGATTTGTGTAGGAAGTTGGTTGGAAAGAAACAACCATAAGCATGATAGCTTAGAAAAACTTTGACACCTGCAGGATTGGATGGGCAGGGTGGGAATGAAGAGTTGCACTTGGCAAGGAAATGGGAGGAGGAAAAAAAAAAAGAGAATAAAAATAAAATCTGGTAAATTCTTACATATTTTGACTTGCAACATCATACTCTGAATAAGCTGCTGAATTGTACTCATATTTTTAGGGGGTTCTGAGATCCTACAGCAGGAACATTGCTGTTCAGGACCCATCATAAGGAAATAAGGATGGACAGGCAAACAGACAGGTAGCTATTAAGAATATCTTTGTAGTCCCCCTTTTAGCTCAGTACCACAATGAGATTTATAGCATAGTGGCAAAGTGCAGAGCCCTAGATGTTATTTACACAGCTAAAATATAAATGTGAAGAAATTATGGTGCAAATGCAGAAAACATGGAACCATCTAAGCAAAAGTATATGAATGCATTTCTGGTGATAATAATTCAATTGGTAAGCTTTATTTGTTACAGACACAGGTCATTCTTTTGGTGCACAAAAAGATTCAGCAGAACAAAAATAATAAAAAGAATGATTTGAATAAACCTTCCAAAAGAGAAGAGGCTGACGATGGAAAAGAAAGCTTTGTCTTGTGAGTGCTAAGAATAACAATAGACAGCACCTTTAATAAAAGTGTAGCATTGATATTTTACATCTAAACACTTTCAACCAACAATGTTGAGACCTTCCACAAAAAATAAACAAAGTCCTCCTAAAAAGATACAATGATTGCACATCTATGTAGATAGACAGGGGTGTTGAAAGAAGAGATGTTGTGATAGAAGAAGAAAACCAAAAAAGAATTGAAATGGCCGATTCTTTCTTTGTGACATATTTTCTCTCTCATCTTGCATATTTGCATTAAAGTGATTGTGAATAATGTACATTTGACCAGTGCTGTCTGCGGAACTAATGCCTATTAAAGTGATGGGAAGTAGCATATGTTGTGCCTTGGGCAGAGAAAGTCCAATCACCCCCACTGTGTGCAAGTCTCCAACTAAAATGCAGGACAGCCTGGGTTTTATCCTAAATGAACCCAGCAGGGAGAAACAGGACAGTCTCTCATTCCACATTTAAGCTTCTAAACTAAGGCTTAAAGAGTTAGATTTGGAAAAAGGGAACTGTAACATCCATCATTTAATTTACTCGTGGAGCTAATGTTATTTCATCTTTTTCTGGTGCAAGGAATACAAAGGAAAGCGGTGAGGTAGGGGAGGTGGATGTGTATGCAGGTTGTTTCAAGAACTGAGATGCATTTGCTGTATTTGTAGCTATGGAAAGAAAAAAAGGAAGGGGGAAAAAAAAGGACAAAAAGAAAGAAAAGAAAAAAAAAACCTTCTCCACTCCTGTTATGCTTTCACATTTTCTGCCAGTGCACGATTTTGTCAGTAATTGCAAAATGGTTTGGGTATGTTTGGTTTCACTTTTATGTTCCTGCACTGTAGTAGAAATGTTCTGTTATTTGAACAGTTTGTAAAGCCTTTTTTGAGTTGTATTACATAATCTTCCCAACGACCTCCAGCATCAAGTTCAGATCTAAAGCAGCCTTTCTTCTACCTGTGTGAACTAGATAGCTGGGGAAAAAAAAAAGCAATTATAGAGCTGTAGGAGAATAACAAATTCAGCTGAACTAAGGAAATAAAAATTGCCGAATTGCCATGTTTATATCTGTAGCAACAAATTTTGCTTCTTTACCTTCAGCATTACAAAAAGAAGAGGGTAGAAGGGAAAGGAGGCAAAACCTTTTTTTTTTCTTTTTTTTACATGGGAAGACTTAATTTCCCTTTCCCATGAAAGAAATCTCTCTCAAATAGAAATGTATCTCTTAGTGATGTGGAAAAACATTTGCTGCCAATGTGGATCAGGAGCAGTGGCAGTGAAATGAATGGATTGGCATGAGATCCCAGTTACAGCAGTGCACAGTCTGTCTGTCCCACCCAAGTCAGATTAGTGCTCAGAAGAGAGATCAAAACTTCTCTTTTTTTCAGCATAAAGGTAAACTGAATAACTATTCAATTTATTTTATAATCTTGACAGCAGATTATTAACGTGTCTTAAACATTAATTATTATTGGGTAAGCATTTTGGAGTTGATACTTTCCACTGTTTCTTCATAGGGTCTAAACTAAAAGTTCTGACACCAGCTCAAGTCAAAACCTGTCTTAGACTTACCACTGAAATTCAGATGCAGATTTGAAGTCTGAAATTCAATTACATCCCAGCTTCAAAATTCAAGCTGTTTATTTGCACTTCTGATCAGGTAGTGACTGTAGATAAAAAAATAGTTCCAATTTTTCTTGTTTACTGCTGATGTTATTTAGCATTAAAAGGTAATGGGTAAATAGAAAAATGAAAAAAAATAGAGAATGTATTGCTGAGATAATTACAAGAAGAGGTAATTCCCATTAACCGAGCTTAAATTATATGATTAGACTTCTATTATTTTCCTCACTGTTACCTAGGAAAAGTACACTGGTTTTGGAGGAATTATTTTAGATTTTATTTCTTCCTTTTTCTTATCTTCCCCTAGTAATTCCTTAATACCAGCAATAATAAAAGCCCTGTTGAATTCTCAAAGACTCAGCTGTATTCCACCACAGTGAGCACCCTGCATCCACACTCTGGGGCTTAGCATTGCTTTGAGCCACTCCAAGCACATTTGCCCATAAATATTGGCCATGTCACTCAAGGCTCTTCTGCCCCTTAACTTGCTGTTATCATTTGGGAATTTCATTCTGAGCTGGATCCCTAAACTATGGAACCTCTCTCTGAGCTGAATCCCCAAACTGATCTTGTAAAAGAGGGTGAAGAGAGGGACACAATGGAAGTTCAGGGAAACAATTCAGGTGATTGCTCAGTGAAAAAAAACAATCACAACAAAAGAACACGAACCCAACCAACCAAACAGCATGAAAGAGGCAGGAGATGTGTGGTCTTTATACTGCAATACAGAAAGCAGTTTAGTCATTTAAGAGCAACTGTGAGGTAATAGCACAACAAATATCAGACAAACAAATATTTCATTCAATCGTCAGCCAGACTGAACAGATGAATAAAAGTGCTGTTTTACCCTTGATAGGAGCTGAAGCACCTTCAGATCTGAGCTTGGTCCTGCCTGGTTGTGTCTAATCCTGGTTACATTCACTGGTCCTAATTCTGACTCCAACTCATGGGCTCAGCCCCAAAGAGGTGCCTGATGCTCTGGGCTGCAGGCTGCCCTCATCCCTCTCCAGAGGTGGGATTCAGCTCAAGATTAAGCAACTCAACTTTGATGTCCACAAGCAGTGCCTAAGCAGGGAGGAGATGTTTCTGCTACTATCAGCAGTGGAGATATAAACAGCACAGTCAGCAAACTCATGCCAGGGTCATTTTGCCAACAGATGCAGTTTAGCCAGAGCATGATTTAAACACTCCCAGCCTCCAAAATCAGATGGGCAGATTCAAACTCTCTGTTTGGGAGAGTTTTTGGTCTGTGCTAATTCAGCCAAAACCATTTCCACCCTTGGGTTCTGGCAGTGTTTTATTTCCTACAATCGATGTTGCTTAGATAACTGCCTTAAAAGAAGATGAGTTGCTCTCCAAGCTCCACTGACTGTGTTAACTAAGAGTTGGATTCAAATGCTCATCCATATGTGTCTAGTGCCACTTGTGATAATGTAGGATATTTAATCAAAAGAGTCCAGGTCTCCTATATGTCCTGTGCCACATTATGGGATCACAGACCTATAATGTGACCCCCTGGTTGGGCTTGGGAGGGACCTTAAAGACCACCAAGTTCCACTCTGCCTGCCCTGGACAGGAACACCTTCCTCTAGAGCAGCTTGCTCAGAGTCTAATAACCTGACTGGGATGCAGCCAGCAGATCAGCAGCACCATGGACTCAGATGACCCCGTAAAGCTTGTTGTGGAATTTAGTTACCTAGAATAAATTTATATATATATATTATTCAGAAAGAGAATCCCACACTGGAATTCCTGAGCTCACCACTCCCTCTACCACCTGAAGAACATGCCAATGAAGTGACACTAGCTCCTGATGCTAAACTTGCAACGGAGGCTTTGCTGGAGTGAGAAATTCAAGACTGTAAAATTTACTCTCCTTTTACTACACTGAGTAGGGCTTGATCCTTCAGGCCTACTATCTAAATCAACTCATCACTATTTTAAGTTGATATGTTGTCATAGTTAGATTAGAGACCCACAAGTGGCTACTCAAACGTGTACATCTCTTTCTCTTACTTATTCCCACACAAAAAAAAAAAAAATCTAAACGTGTTCCTATTCATCTTGTACATCTGAAACTAGTGGAGAACAAGGAGCAAAGTCCAGAAACAAAGATGTACAAAATCTAAATAATTCTAAGCATCAACTTTGACCCCACCTAGAGGGCAACCATCCCTTCCCTTCATCACTGGATGCCCACATAGGATACAGACTGTGGCTACCTCAAACCCAGGACATAATGTTAAAGCATTTTAAATGCAAACTTGATTCAGGTATTTAAAACTTAGAGTTGAAGAGTCTTCTGACTGCAAAAGCCCAGAAGGAGAAGATTTCAAGGGTCCTGAGCAGTAGGAACAAAAGTTCAGTTTTCCCTCACAAATTTATACTACTTACTAGGGGCCTGTGCCATTTATATCTTTGAGTTTAGCCTCAGTGTTTTAAGTGGCATCACTCCCAGTTTATTTTGACTGTCTTTTCCCAGTCTTTATTTTTATATACTTACCCATTATTAGTTCACTTCTCATAATTATGGCTCCACTTTGGGTGGTATGTTTTAACTGCTCCCCTGACACTGGTGTTGAAGCATGAAATAGTCTCTGGGCACCCTCTTTGGTCTATGTCCTTCTTAAATATTTTTTCCAAGTTCTGAGGTGTGCTCACTGCTGTTTGCCTTATATTTCTCTCATGTTTCTGTCTTTCCTTCATTCTGCAGACTTTTTAGTTCACATTTAAGAAACTGTGACAGGAAGAAAAGAAAAAAAAAAAAAGGAAGATGGTTGTGAATTACAGCCTTGAACAAAGAGGCTAAGACAATAAAAAATCCTTACAATTATCCAGTCTGACTTTACTCATACATCTGAAACTTATGTAACATGATCATTTACGATAATCTTCCCCAGACCTATTAAGCAGTGTAATGAGGAAAACAAAATGATTAAACCAAGGTGAAGGGTTGGGAACCAAAGCTGGTTCTAAATTTCAACTTGTACTCCACCCTAAGGTAATTTAGCTTTTTAGATACCAAATTGACTGGGTTTAGATGCTTCAATTCTATTCACTATTTCAAAAACCATTCACAAATGCATACCAAAATTGGAGACAGCCTCAGAGCTGTGCTCTGTGCGTGAACTCCTGTCCTTTTTGAAGTCAAAGAGACTTTCACCATTAACATCAATTGTCCCACAGTTTCTCTCTTGGTGCTTTTTGTACAAGCACTGATACACTGATAGCTTTGAAGAAAGGCAACTATTCTGTGACAAACTGAGCTCATAGCTTGGTAGTTCTTTTGCCCCATGGGAATATTGTACCTCACTGCTAAAAAGCTTTATAATAAAATGTAGGAGATGGTATAAATAGACTCAGTAGTGCCACTCAGTCAGTAAAAATACCTAATTCCTTCAAAGATGTCTGGACAGTACCACATCTTGTTTGGATTTTTGGTCTTATTTATTGCTAATTTCAAAATGCATCTATTTGTCCTGTGAGTGGATGTGTTTGGCAAAGAAATTACAAGCAGCTACCACCGAGCACAGATGTTCATTGTCATCATTGATAGCAACAAATATCATCAGTCCAAACCAAGATCACTCCTCTTAGGGGAAAGTATATATAGCTATCATTCAAAAACCTCAGCCTCAGATCCTTGATAGTTCAGTAACTCACAGTTTTGCCAGTGGGGATGATAGAAGTTTCTTTGTTGTGATGGATGCATTTGCCATTACTCACCATACCGGTTCTCCCCTCCCTCCAGCTGTTTTACTGTGGTACAATATCCAAAACCCATGAATCTTGCAGTATCCTAGCAGCCCACTCCGTAGCATTCCAGCCTGACAAAAGTGGAGCCCATAGTTCAAACAAGCTGAAACATCAAGTAGGAAAGAGTCAAAGAAGATTTTTCATTAAAGGCATTGACAATTGGGGAACTGGGAGATAAATGGTGATGCAGTAATCATCCTTGTCAAACCAGAAAGTGTCAATGCATTGATTGCCTCATTATCACTGAATTAATTACAGCTGTATCTTGCTCTAGAATTTTAACTTATAGCTTGTTAATAGGATTTGCTTTTCTTGACAAAAAAAATGAGGTTTTGTTTCAAGATTCTCTGAAGTTTTAGGTTAGTAATTTTTTGGTTGTTTTTTTTTGTTTCTTTTTCACAATAATTGTATGTTTTGCAAAAGGATGGTAACCTGGAAAATTAATCTCTGCTCATCCATGCAAACAGACACAATATCTCTGCAAATTTCCAGTCTGCCAGCTCCTTCTGAGATATTTCTGTGAACCTACAGCTACAAGAAAAAGGCTTTTGCATCTATTTCACTGGAATTGGTATGATTTTATATTCATAATGTGATGGAAGCCTATGACTGTGTCTGTGATGTGCCTGTTGGTAAGCAAGGGATTGCATTGGGAGAGCCAATTTAGTCCATGTGATCAAGCAGGTGGTCACAGCTCTGCAGAAAAATTAATTTCAATGTCATCCAAACCAAGCACTGACTTCCTGCTTATATGAATATCCAGTTATTGCAAGATCAGCTGCCTTCCCAGTTTGGGGATCTGCCTGAGATCATTGTCTCTGAATGGTTTACACCTAAAACCAGCAGCAGTAGGAAAACTATTCAAGGTCTAGAACAGGCTGTTCAGGGCAGTGGTGGAGCCACCATCCCTGGAAAGGCTTTAACCCTTTTGAGATGCATAGATGTGGCACTTGGGAACATGTGGTGAATTTGCAGCGCTGGGGGAAGGTTTGGACACAATGACTTTAGAAGTCTTTTCCAACCTAAACAATTCTATGTTTCTATGAGCTAATAGTGCTCTGCATTAAATGTAGTATTTCAGAACAGAAGCCCCACCTGAAATAAGTGTTTGTGAGTTTTTACTTCTGCTCTTTTAGCAAATATATGCTTTTATTTACATGGTTAGCATTGTTATATTTGATAGAAATGATCTGATGTGTCATCTCATCATTCATTTATTTCCAAGTACCCACTAAAACAGATATGAAAATACTGGCATGGGAAGAACAATCATCATTTTTAAGTTCTGTCAGGAAAATAACCATAGGTGCAAAACAGCTTGGGTGTCTGAATAGACAGGGCAGCTTGGTTCTCAGTAAGTTTTCTTCTATTTCTGTGATATTATCAAACATCACTTATCTTATTTATATTCTTATTTTCAAATTACTTATTTTCTACTTTGATCTTTGAAGGTGTCATAATGAATAGGGAGAAGTCTAACATTGGATCATGTCTGCAGGTACATCAGAGCAGTTGCTAAGGAATCCAATGCTGTTACACTTTGCCGGCTAATTTATCTTTGTTTTAATTATGTAAAAAACACTTAGAGAAGAAAACAAAGATACATTATTTTCTAATGTGGAAAGGTGCAGGACTTTCACGGATGCTTATGATTGTGGCTGTTTTTGCACATGGGATACAACTACACATGATTTTTTTATTATTATTGTTTTGTGGCTTTTTAAGGTAAAACTGTTTGCATTGTTTGATTTCGGGTCCAAAGTGAAAGACAAAAAGATCGAGGGAACACACGTCTTTGCTTGCCAACTTCAGCTGTGGAGACCATGTTGCTGGAGGAGAACCAAAGAGGGCCACAATTGGCAAACTGTCTCAAATCACTCCTTAACTACACATTCCCTCATCTGTGTTTCATTCACAACTTTTTCACCCCTTATTTACAGCTTTTGGGGGCTGAATCCTGTTAAATTGCACCATTGGTAGCTCCTCCACACGCAGAACCATACTTGATCTTAGCTGTGTGCTGCAAGAGTGCAGAAACCACAAAGCCTAAATTGAAAAACATCCCTTTCCTCCCACTTTAAGTGCTGGACAATCCTGTTCACTGGCAGAGGAAGAGAAGGATTATTTTCCTTTGAAGGAAGCAGCTTAAGAAACCATGGCCATGCAGTCTGAGAGCAGACAGACACTTGTCTGTGTTGAATTTTTATCTACGACTTGCATTAGGCTTTGTCTGCTTAGGAGCAATAGTAAGGGAGACACTTCTGAATCCAGATCTTTACAATAACACCTCCCATCACTTTCATCCATCTCAATATCTTTGGGTTTTTTTCTTTTTTATAATCAAGTACAACTTGTAAAATAATAATAATTACCTCACAAGACAGATATGAAGCTTAATTAAATAAAGGCTGATTATCAGAAACTTGGAGCATGTGCAGAGCCTGTTTGCTATAGCTTTTCTATTGCTAAGCTTTTCTGCAGATCAAGCCTGGGCTGTACAAGTGATATGAATCATCTGTATCAAAAGAAATATGACTCATTCAAGGCAGAGCCATCCAAGACCACAAACGAGACATTATTTTGATAATGAGAGATTTATAGAGGAGACACAGAGAGAAGGATCTCCTGGTTCTTTTAACCCAGCCCCTATTCTAGGCCCCTACACAATCTCCTTAAAAATGTAATAATCTTCACTTGAACATCTTGACTGAGAAGGACTAGCCAGCAATTCCTACAAGATAGAAAGCAGATGAGCCTCCATCGTTTTTACACCTAAACTCAAACCAGACTTCATCAAGTTCCTCTGTTCTTTTACTGCTGGTTGAGACTGGAAGTGGAAATGCCCAAAGATGGGCAGCATTTGTGGTGGGATGAGAAGCAGATGTTGAAGAAATCTCTGAAGAGATGAACTTCTCACAGAAATTTCAACGTTTTTTGCAAAATTCAAGCCCAAGACTTCAAGAAACAGGTGTATGCAGCCTCCACTCCAAAAGAGCTCTATTTAAAGTATCTTTTGGGGCACGTCCAACAGCTCCATAGTCATTGGAAATATCCTGGAGCATCTCAAAAGGATGAAGACCAACACGTGGGTCACTGACCCAAGTCATCAGTGTACCTTGATTTTAACTGCCCAGCTGAAGTTAAGTTAAACCCAGTACAGTGAAAGTGCCCTGCCCACATCAGGGGCTTGGAACAAGATGATCTTTAAGCTCCCTTCAAACTCGAAGCCCCATTTAACCTGGCCTTGAACCCACCCTCAGGGACGGGAATGTATCTTAAGAACAGACTGAAATCCATCCCTCTCCTGTATCATTGTCTTTGTGGTATCAGATTGGATGTTGGGTCAAAATTCTTACTACATTTTTATTTCCATGGAACTTAATGGACTTCTTGGCCTCATCCAGTTGTGAAGTTAACTACACTGAAGATTGTTCAGCTTCTGTGGTGAGAAGACTTAGGTAACAATTGTGACTCAAACATGGTCATATAGAGAAATCCATAGTACTGTCTCATTTTTAAAAGTGGAAGCCATAGGTGGGATTCATCTTTCCTGAGTGTGTTTAAAGTCTTTATGACTTTAGGCATGCTAACACACCTAAAGGTATAGTGATTACTTGCAATTAAAATTGTAAATTTCCCAACTAAGAAAAATAGACTCTTTTCAGCAAGTCTTTCATCTCAGCCATGTTAAATTCATATTTTGGTTCTATTGATCTCAGAATTACCTGTCTTCCCCACTGCATCCAAAGGGAATCCACAACAACCTCCTTAAATTTAGACTTTGAAACTATAGAGACCTACATTCCATCTGAAAAAAAGCACTGAGGCATAATTTAACACCCTAACTTTAACTAGAAACCTTGGCTGCAAGCATCTTCTGACAGGATATTTACAATAAGATATTTGTTAATGGGAAACTTGTTTTTTAAAGAAAAATAAGTTTAAGAATGAATGAATTATACTGAACTTTTTATGGATCTGCAAGGAGCTAACACAACATAACATTTTGACTCAAGAGGGTTTTTTAAGAGCAATCAAACCAAATGGGTACTAAGTGAGGATACTGTAGACATATTCATAAAATATTGTTTTTTTCTACATATGCATTATCCTTATGGTTGTCATATACATAAGTATCAGTGTTTTTGCCCTGAATCCTTGCAAAATCTCAGAGTGCTTTATAGTGGTTGATTGACTGATTAATTAATTCATTATAGCTCAAACTCATTCTCTAGGATAGAAAACTACCTGGTGGGTTCCCTAATGTACAAAATCCCTTATGGTTTGTGAAGTGGGGGGAAAAGGGAAATCTTTCTGCCTCCTGCTTTGCCCCCAGGAAGACACTTTCATAGTGCACTACAGGGCTCAGGCTACAGTTTTTCATCCCAACCTTTTTGATGTGTTA
Source organism: Cettia cetti (assembly GCA_013401135.1). Classification (NCBI taxonomy): domain Eukaryota; kingdom Metazoa; phylum Chordata; class Aves; order Passeriformes; family Sylviidae; genus Cettia; species Cettia cetti. Next base: position 53,655 of record VZUI01093698.1, read on the forward strand.
CCTGTGAACATCTGAAACTGCTGGCAGAAGGGTTCAAGAAATGAAGAGAAGCTTCACACTCCACCTAGCACATTGTTTTAAAATAAATAGATACTTCATTCACATTTATTAAAGCCAAAAGGGATTTGGAAACAAATTTCATATCCTAAACAACTGGAGATTTCTCAATAGATCTGAGGTGTTTCTATCTCTGATGTACATGTGAAGCTCATCTCACTGACACCTATTAAAGATGACACTAAAGTCAGTGATAAGCACTTGGACCAAGCCAGTGTTCCAGTTTCTGTGTATGGATTCAACACAAAAGAGGAAGAAACCTCTAGATAGTCATTCACTCCATCCTAAAGCAGGTTGCTTGTTGATTAACCAGGACTAGGAGTCTAATCTATACAAAACCAGCATGAAGAGGCCTTAATCCCATCAAAAACAATCAGCTACTGCTATAATGCAAGTCTTACCCAAATGAAATCAGGCTCTTTTACTGCCAAGTCAACCAGACCACTTGTTTCAAGCCCAAATAAATATCTTCAGTAACAACGAAAATCCAATGTGAGAATTACCAACATAAACGCTCATTTTGATGAAAAAATAAACCCCTGTATTCTAAGGTTATTTGGCTTAAATCAAACAACCAGCTAACCTTTGAACCAGCACTGGGAAGTTTCCATTCCAATGAGAAATTTAGGAATCCATGCCAACAACCTACACTCCATCCCCAGTTGGCAGGAGCTTGGCAGGGATACAAAAAAACATGTTAACAATGCTGCTTTTTTTCTATATATACAGTAAACCTTATGTGTATCAACACACTTGTTTAAACAGCTTTTTGAATCTGACTCACAATCTTCATGAATACATAAAAAGTTCCAGATGTTAAAATGTCCCAGGACGTGCATTTTAACCAACTTTGTTCTGCATTTGTAGCCTGACATGCAAAGAGGGCATATTGATTAGAATTACTGGCATACTTACTGCTTCAGCTTTCCTGCTTCCTACTGAGTGGTATTTGCCATGGAATGACTTGTCTTTGTGCTATTTATTCCTAGCATGCTGCTCTTGGGATCCTGGATGCTTTGGAAATTCCCTTTTCAGCAGCAGCTGGAGAGTTGAAAAGAGAAGAAAGAAAAAAACAAGGGGGAATGCAGTCTGAGATTTCACAGGTGCAATGAGGATGAGGTTGAGGAGAGGAAGAGAAGAGGATGAGGAAAAAATGTGTTTTCCCTTCTCTGCCTTTACGGGAACTGACCGGATAATGCCCAAGTCTGTGCTGAGCTCAGCTCACCATTGGCATGTCCGTGCCAGAGCCTTTGCACTGGTGCAAAGTCACTGTTTACTTTAACTCATACCCATTATTAAATTTAAGTCTTGGAATCCCCTGTAGCCATTTGCTTTTATTAACAGTGAGTGCACAGCCAGAAAATCCAGGGCCTGGGAGGAGCACACTGCAGAATGTTACAGCTTCAGCAAATGCCTGATAGAAGAAAGGTATCCTGGATGATTTGAATGAGAATTATCATAAAGGCTTAGTGGAGCTCAAAATCAGATGTTGTGGTTCTTTCTGACCTTGCTTGCATTGATGTCATACCAGTGCCACACTTCTGATTTTGGTTTAGCTACTTCTGAACAAGAACAAATAAATTTTGGGTGGGTCTTTTTGAAGTCTCCTAAATATTCTGTTATTAAATAGGATGAAGCCCTTAGATCAAGACCTGTAAAGGGTTGATGGATCCTGCGTTCCTCTGTTCTTGGAGTGATATCTTAGAATGCTATCCAGTTCATTTATTGCAAACACCCAAAAGAGGCTCCACAGAAAGCAGCAGGTATTCACTTGATGGAGTAACCCAAATGGTGACATTTCAGCTCCCTGATGAGTCAGCTGGCTGACAAAGAACTCTCCAGGGACTAAGTGCATGTTTTACCCTGTGAGTTTTCAGTTAACAGTGCATATACGATGGCAGGAACAGGAGTCTTCCATCCCAGCACGCAAGCCAGCTGCAAAGCAATTTTGCCTCTTTTTCCCCTGGTCCCATAAAATTTGCATTCTTCCCTGCAGAACAGCCTGTGCCTGGTGTTAGGAATGAAGGATAAGTCCTTATTTCCTTTATTTTCCTCCTTTGCCCCAAATCTCCTGCTAGAGACTAAATTTTGATGTGGAAGATGCCTTCTGGGCAAGGCAAACCATGTGTTCTTCAAACCACGGTGTTTTAGCTGAACTCATCCTGGCAGAGTTAGGAACAGCCTGTGCAAGCCTGGCTTGGGCACCTGACACCACGGATCAGGCACAACAGCAGCTGACTCAGCAGGGACACACACAGAGCCCCAGGTACAATTTAGGGATAAATGAGAGGTGGGCAGGTGGGAGGAGCTTCGCAAACTTGGCTACAGCTGTGAGTGCAGGGTCAGGGGTGAGACAAAATAACCTACTTTTGACCTCTCAACTTGAACTTCTGGAGTTTCTGATTAAAATTAAATAGACTTGTAGGCTGGCAACCTCTCTCTTCTCCACTGACTGAGTTGGCTGCTTCCCATAGCAGGATATTTGATACTTGGAGGGCCATAGGCACCTATGTGCTGAAAACAAGACTAAAGTGCCTTTACTTCTAACTGAAACCCACTTCCCTTTATCTTTGAGGGACACTATGTATTTGCATGCTTGGCTTCATCTGGCAGTGCCAAAATAAAGGCATAGGATTTTGATGTTATCCAAGAGGTGGGAATGTGGCCTCCTGCTCCAAGATTTTGCCTAAGGGTGGGAGCAAAAAGAAGATACAGGACAGATTATGGATGACACTGTAGCAATAAAAATAATGCTTTAAAAATTCAGGTGTACCAAAGCTTGAACAGGTCCAAGAAGCCTTTGGCTTCTTAATACTTAAATCAGCAATCTAAAAAATGCATCTCAAACAATGAAGATGTTTATTTGGATTGGAGGCGTTTACCACAGGAAGAGTGAATTCACCTCACTTAACTTTAACCTTCAGAAAGTCAAACATCTGCCTACACTGTTGAATCGGTCCTTCTAACAGCCAGTGGAGAGAGACACAAACCTCTAGAAATGGCCTAATCCAGTGTAAGTGAGATGAGCTGCTCTCTGGAGGGTCCTGTCTGCTTCCATCAGCTACTGAGAGATGACCAATAGCTGAGACAACCAGCTTGGATTAGGAACCTGCCATCCAGACATGTGACATTCCATGAGACTCATCTTCCCCCCAGATACTCAGGACTCCTTTAAAAATCCCATCATGACTGTTGTTGCAGAAACAAATACTGCTTTTTCATATTTATGCTTCCCAGAAGCAAGTTTTGATTTCAAATGCATCTCTTTTTCTCCAGCAGTGATTCACTGTCATTCTCCTCTTCCCCTGTTTAAACACACATATATGTGCATGCATATGCATATAAACACTTTATAGATGAACTAACTATATTAGCATGTGTAATGCAACATGCATGCATTTTATGATATTTGATCATATATGAACAGGGAAATCTGACAAAATCTCCAAATTTCTGCACTGAATTCCAAGCATGGAATACTTCTTGTATTAACTGTTCATGGAATCATGGAATGGTTTTAGTTGGAAGGGACATTAAAGCCCATCCAGTTCCAGATCCCCTGCCATGGGCAGTGACACCTTCCACTTGTACAGGTTGTTCAGACCAAGGCAAAGTGCTGGAAATTAAAAGCGTTACCAAATTATTATTAATTTTATATGCTTGGGGGTTATTTTTAAATCACTTTCCCTCAGGTGCTGTAGTCGGTTTGTTCTGGGATATATAAATCATGTAAAATTTTGAACCTCTCTCATCTCTTCTCCCAAACTAAAGTCAGCTGAGGCTTTTAAAGTTCACACTTCAAATTAACTTCTTGTTTGTTGAGTCTTACAAATGTTCTAATCTACAGTTTGTGTCTCTGACCTATGGACAGTGGCTGTCAGATGCACAGTTAAAATAATCAGCTTTTATCATCATTTGAAGCCAAACAAAATCAAAACAACCAAAACCCACACAAAGACAAAAACATTAAAAAAAGAAGAAGACAATGCATATACAGACTGTTTATATCCTAATAATATCATATGGGCTTTTTTTTTTTTTTTTTTTTTTTTCAGGAAAATAAATTACCAGATAAATAGCTTGCTTGGATACTAAACAGATTAGACCTTCATGCCATTTAAAGGGAGAAAACTACTTTGTAACAGGAAAATTATTCTTATATCTCCTATCTCACCTGGTGCATTTCCCTTCCATCCTACTGATAATCCCAACACACTTTTCATTAAGAGCAATTCCAGACCCCATTATTGTTCCAAGTTCTGACATTCATATAGGAAATGAAAAACTGCCCTAACCTTCCTTCCTGCTCATAAAGTCCTGGAAGAGGTGGATAAGACCACAGAATCTTTTGACTTAGGGTAGGTTTTTTTTTTTTTTTCTGCATTTGCATAAATCCCCCAGGCAGGCAGGAAGAGACAATATTTCAAACCCAATCCCAAATATTTCATTTGGAGCGGTTATCTCATAATTACAGAGCTGCAGCCAATTAGCAAAAAGAGAAACTTGTGGAATAATTCCGTGCTTTTAGAGATGGAGGAAGGGATGGAGCTTTTGGGCTTTAACATGTATTATATGAAGATCTACAGCCCTGGACTAAACCAGGCCGTCCCACAGAGCGACCAACAATTCCTTTGCCTGGAGGGTACACACACCCTGGAAACATTGATCCAAACACCTTTTCCTTGTGGAGAAGTTTTCTGTTGTGAGACAACCACTGCTGCCATGGTGATTTAATAAAACAATGAAACATTATGGGCAATCTGAGGCACAGGCATTATTTGCCCCCCAAAAATGGACTGAGAATTTGGAGAGAATAGAATTGTTTTTGGCAAAGAATTAGTGTCCACACGGAGAACTTCCCTGGAAACCTGATAATTGCGGGGCGGAAAAGCCTTTTCTTTGACATCACCTGACCCTCAGAATCTGCAATAACAAGAATCCCAGTGTTGTGTGGGCCCAGAATACAGTGAGGTGAAGATGGAACTCCGGGTATCTGCAACTCCTGCTGGGAAACTTCCATTGAAAACCTCTAAAACTCCTTACTCCTTCACCAGCAGATTGCACTTGGTGATTCAAGGTTATTCCTGCCTCATGTCTTATTCCTGAAGGTTTCCAACCCACTAATTTGCTGCTTTGCCACATGCTACTTCTGTTTGTAGGACACAGACTGCTCAAGTGTTTTACAGGTGAACACTGGAGGCCATGGTGAGGAGGGGATGGGGGCAGAACTTTTCAACCTTCATGATATATTTATCATTTATGAATCAGATATGTCCTGTGGTGACTCTCTAAATAAACAAACCTTAGGAGTTGGACTTGATAATCCTTGTGAGTCCCTTCCAACTCAGGATATTCTATGATTCTAAACTCTGTAGCATTTTTTGCAAGTGAAAATTTGGGTATGTTTTTCCTGGCTTTAGGATCAGACTCTATCCTTGAGTATAACAACAATCACAGGATTCCCTGTGATTAACGGCCTTTTGGCCAAACAGAAGTGAAAGGGATTATCTCATACAGTCAAAAAGGTCCCCTCACCACTTCCCAAGCTCAGGAATGAGGAACAGAGTCTCAAAGCATGGCTGTGTCTACAGCAGGTCACAAGCAGAGCTGCCACCAGCACAGGACATTTCCTATCCTCTGTGCCATGCAGACAGCTCCACTGCAAACCTCTTGTAGACCACTCAAAAGTCTCTGGGGAAAACTTAAAACACCTTCCAGTGCCTAGAGGGGTACCAAGAGAGCTGGAGAAGGATTTTTGACAAGGGCCTGGAATGACAGGACAAGGAGGGATGAATTCCCACTGACAGAAGGTGGGGATAGATTAAATATAGCGAGAAATTCTCTGCTGTGAGGGTGGTGAGGCCCTGGCACAGGTTGCCCAGAGAAGCTGTGACTTTCCCTGGATCCCTGGAAGTGTCCAAGGCCAGGTTGGATGGGGCTTGGAGCAACCTGGTCTAGTGGAAGGTGTACCTGCTCATGGCAGAGGGTTGGGATGAGATGATCTTTAAAGTCTCTTCCAACCCAAACCATTCTATGATGCAATGGCTAATGTCTTGGAGTGACTTTCCTAAATCACATGCATGCAAGTATGTGGATCGCAGCTTTGCAGAGAGATTTAGTTTCAAAGGATAAACAAATTTACCCTTCTGTGTCAGCTCAAGGCCAGCTGAAAGGAGCAATCCAAATTATCAACGGTTTCTGTGTGAGATCCCTGATGTAGAAGTGCCGTGTCACCACGGCTGGCAGTCTTTATGTCCCGGTCCCCTTGAAATAAGCTGGATCTCTGGATGTAGCTGGATACAAGGCAGGGAAAGTCTGCAGTTTCTTGGCTACTGCACAGTGTGGGACTAAGAACATTTATTCCTGAAATGGGTAAAGATGCTGAAGGTCATGTCCAGTACAAATATGTTAAAGCAGGGAAGATAAAAGGCTCCTGCCCATCAGATTTCCTTAACAGCAGGAAGTTCACCTTTAGGTGTTCCCAGCCCTGTCATAAACATTGGTGGTGCTTGTGCCGACTAATAAATTTGCCCTGTGTGGTTATCATCATAATTTGACTTGGATACTTCCAAAATTTTCTTTTTTCCCCCCTTATATGTACTACAAGGAAAGTTATTTGCACAAAGCTAATAAAATCACTTGAAGGAGCTCCTGTGTCGCATTGGTTCTAACCTATCTCAAATGGCATGACTGGGTGCTTTGCTATGAAAATTTAAGGAATAATCTGTGTTGCATCAAAAGACCAAAAATGTGAATCAATTACTTTACAGTGGACGACACTGAAAATTTAAGGTCAGGCCCTTTTTCTACTGAATCAATTATAATTTTGCTCCTGATTGAAATAAAAGCTGAATGAGACTTCATAACTACTTCCCTCAGTACTTTAATAGCCAATCCTGTGTCTTTATAATGTCTGTATTTATATGGCTTACTCATTTAACTACATCCTTTCCCCTTCATTTATGTTACAAATAAACAAAAATTGTTGAGCTGATGCCTAAAAAAAAAAAATTGTTACAGTAACAACTAAAAAATAGGATTCTCCTCTGGCCCTGCATTTATTAAGGATAAATTGGGTCAAGTAATTTTTATTACACTCATTATAAAACAGACCACACACTAGTTTCTTTTAGAAATGCTTTATCAGGGTTTTAAAATTATTAGCATGACTCCTAGGACGTGTAGCACCTTGGGATGTGCAGAAGGTATCTACTGAAGGGTCTCACCACTTCCCCTCCTGATTTGCTTCAAAAAAATACTTTTACTGGTGTGACTGCAAAAAGCTGGATATGGACGAACTGTCTGCTGCAGCCTGACACCAGAAGGTGTAATATTGTCTATTTTTGCATCAAAGTCACCCAAATGAAGAATAATCTGCCCCATATGGATACTGATATGACTCGATTGTGCCATTTGGGCCAGATGCCAAGGAAGTGGGGTCTGATAGCTCCAAGCTGTCTGCTGTGGAGGATGGACTTGTAACTCCTTATGTTACAAATATTGGAGTCTCCCACTGTTTGAATCTTCTTCTTTTTCTTATTTTTCTGAAGTTCAGGAAGGCTCAACAGAATGGAGAAAACCTGGCATGTTTTTCTTTTTTCTTGTGAAGCTTTTTTGATGCTCTTTCCACATCTTCAAGTAAAATGACAGTTGGCTAAATGCCATCCTGCTTTTTTAAAAGAATAGAATGTGAAAGCAAATAAAAAATGAATGGATTAAAAAAAAAAAAAAAGAAAGAATGAAAATTAGTAAAATTAAGATCTGGAATAACATATTTAACAAACAGTGAAAAGATTCAGGAATTACTAGAAGAGCCTGTAATTTTTTTCACATTTAATTTTAGGTTAGTGGAAAGAATGAGGAATCAAGACATGCCAAATAATTCTTACAGCTGACCTTACTGGTGCTTTTCCTCAAATCCAGGTCACTCCAACTCTTCCTTGTGCACTGCATGGAGTTATTCTGCTCCTTGGCAGAGCAATGAGTGAGTTGACATTGAAAAGCAAGCCAAAACGTTGTTGTTCTATACAAATGCTAGGTGTTGTTGTTACCATGTGAAAACTGCTGCTCCATTGATCTCACAAGGTGAAGGGGGAGCCTGGTGTGCCTCTGACTGGGGACACAGCCAGACCAGGCTGAAGTCACACACAAACTGTTGCATAGGTGCTTCAGGACGCTGCCAAAACAAGGTCTATAAACACAATATATGGTTTCAAACCATGGATCATGGCCAGCCCGTGGAAAACTTGCTCACGTTTCAGCCTGCAGGTTAACCAGAGAGACTTGAGGGAAGGAGGGACTCCTGTCCCTGTTTCTGGTGTGGCTACCAGAAGCTCCTGCTGCTCTTTACCCCCCAGAGACCATGGGGAAGGAAAAAGCATCTCACAATTTTTTAGCTGGTGAGTGCATCAGGGAAGCCTCTCCCTCTCTCACTGCCACCATTCACACCAAGAGTTATATTCTCTAATAACCTTTCACATGCCCTGACAAAGGCCTGGCCAGTTCCTCTCTTTTCCCCATAATAAGAAAGAGCAGAAGAAACTTTGCAGTTTATGGATGCAGTAATCTCATTAAAGCTTCACCATGGCTTCCAGAAGTTTTAATAAACCAGCTGGCTAATCACAATAATCTCCCTCCCCCCCTCCACTTTATGGAAAGATCCTGCGGTCAGGAAATATAAAACTCTCAACACGTTGACCACAGCAAGGATTACAGCCTCATGCAGTGACACTTTTCCAACTGGAGATCTTGTGTGCTGCACAAACCTCAAACAACCTCATAAACAAGTTCGAAGCAGACCTAAAGCCAGGCTTGCCAAGGAGAACATCAAGAGTGATTCTGTTAATGAGGTCTGGCTGGAGCTGAAACACCTCTCCTAAGTGTGTTATTTTTAATCAAGTCATTTCCAGCAGGAACCTTTATGGGAGTGTGCACTGATTCATTCCTTAAAATTTGCAGTTGAAGGCCCCAGTCTTGGGCCACTGATGTCACCAAAGGCTGTGGCAGTGACGGATGGGTGTTGAAGCAGACACCAAGGTCGGTGACTCAAAGCCCACAGCTCAGACCTGAATCCATGTCCTCAGACTCTCATGCCTCAGAGAAGGCTGGGAAGATAATCCAAGAGCTTGCCTCTACAACAGAGTAGAGTGTTAATCACAAATCTGAGAACTATCAAAGGGCTGGAGCACTTCTGTGGAGACAGGCTAGGAGAGCTGGGGTTGTTCAGCCTGGAGAAAAGGCTTTGGGATGACCTCCTTGCAGCTTTCCAGTACTTGAAATGGTGCATATAAAAGAGAGAGAATTTTCACATGGGCAAGTTGTGACAGGACAACGGACAATGGGTTTAAATCATTACCTCTCTTAAAGATGAGAGATGGTGTCACTTCCAGTCCATAACCACTTCTATTCAAAGTGTACCTGAACTAAGAGCTGTTTTTCCCAGAAAAAAAGGAGACTTAGGGTTAGTGTCCTGTTCCCCTTGAAAGATTTCAGGCCCCTTGTCTCCCAATAAAGCTCCTTAAACCACCAGGCTACTATCGGGAAAAGAGAATCTCAACCCCTCATGCTGCAACGAAGTGAATCTGAAACCAGGAGTGAGGAAACAGGAGGAGTCTGGTTTGTTTGGTTTTTTTAACAGCTACTGTGCCCCCTCAGACCTCTCTTTGTATTACAGTGTCAGGTGTTAAATGTGGAGACCACATCCAAGGACACTGTGTGCTCCTCCTGTGGCAGCAGAGCAATGCCAAGCACCTTCAATAGTGTCAGAACAAAGTGTGGCTCTAAGAATGCTGTGAAACGAGCTCATATCTTACCTATTAGGCCTCAAAAGCTGAATCCTCCTAGGTCAAACAAGTTAAATTCCCCTGCACAAACAAAAGCACAGCACAAGGAAGGAGAAAATTCTGCTGTAGTGGTGAGACTGCTGGGGAAGTGAACTTTTTATGTCTGAAGACCTCAAAATTCTTCTCAGTATAAATTAAACAGCAAAAATCATCTTTTTCCACTTATCTCTGCCTAATTTAGTAACTTATCAGATACAGCATCTTAGTTCATTGAGAGCATCAGTAAGCATAAAAGGCAATTCATAACATCATCTTTGAGTCCTCTGGGTGTCTGTGAAGTCCACTGAGAAACAAAGATGTAGAAGTTATGTTCTTCCAGCCAACCTAGGTACTCAGGTGAGGGTGATACAAGGGGTCACCCTGTTCCTTACAATTCTTATTAGCCTTCTGAAATGTTTACATACTTGGAGTCAGATTCTCAAGAGTTCTCACACATTTTCATGTAAACAAAAGAATGTTTATCTAACGTTCTATTGTTGTTAACATTCCTCTCTTGGGGAGTAGAAACTTGATGGACTTCTAGTTTGACCAGTGTGGTTGGAGAGGTGGCAACCTCATCCTGCAATCCATGGTCATTGTCCAAAATCTATATAAACTAAAGTAACAAATAAACGTTTTTCTTTCTTCCTTTCCTGACCTGGTGGTGTGTGTGTGTTCATTGTGTGTCCTGTAGTGACAACAAGGCACCCACTGGTAGTTCTTTCTGTCCACGTAGAGGTAACCTTTGCAATTTTTACAGACTCCTTATAGTCAAGTAAAACCTAGGGACAATAACTTCAGTCCTTAGCAAACAACCAGAATATGGCTCTCTATCCCCATTTATGAACATTAAAAATGAGGGTTAAAGCAGCAGTTCCAGTGGAGCTGAGAAAATATGGGGTTTTTTCCTCATTCCCATGCCATGTCTCTCACTCAGCCACATTGTTTCTCTAAAGGTTTTCTACTCCTGGAAATTTACTATTTCTGGATAATGGTTCCCAAGTAGTTGCTTAATTAAAGCCCCCATGTAGCTTGTTTTATTCCAGAATTCTGGAATAGCTATTCTGGTAAATTCTGAAGTGTCAAGAAGCCCTAAGGCACGAGAAGAGAAGTGTGTGCCTGTCTCAACGAGAAGCTGTTAAAAGGAAGGTGGAAATAATAGGAAACTTTCGTATATTGGTAAAAGGCAATGAGTGTGTTGCTGGTAGCATCACTTTAAATCATTCTGGCACACAAGCAACTGGAGCTGCACAACTAGTTTGGAGGGTAAAAGAAGGATTGAATTAATGTACCTTCTTTTTTGATTCACACATGGTCTTCAAGGTTGCAGTTTAGTCATTATCTGAATTAACATTCCAAATAATTTCTTGGAGGCATCTCAGTCTCAGGTCTATGAGCTGCTGATTGTATGTGTTTGATACATGAAAATCAAGCTGTGCTAATTAGTTTTGATTTTACATATAGTTTATGATGTGTTAGCTCTTTGCCTTGATTGGATTAATGCAGCTCTTAGAAACACGTTACACATGAAAAAAGAAAAGGCATTTTCAAGTACCTCTGACACAAATATCCTCTAACAGTCTTTGGAAATTCCTTGTTCGTGCAAATTTTCCTGCAGTAAACTTACAGGTTAAACTATACATTTAAAATAATTATGCACTGAGAGCATGAACAGGAAAAAAAAAAATATACATGCAGTACTTTATTTGAGGAAAAAGTCAACGTTTTGTAGATTAGCTCAGCACTGTTCACTACTGGGTTGGCTAATTGCATCCAGTAATTTCGTAGCCCTTTTTCCTGGCACTGAGAGTCCTCTGCTCACACACCAGCCCCATCAAACACACACACACTGACCTTCAGCTCCAATCATGCCCTCCTGCCTGCACTAACATGTACTCACTCAGACACTTTCACATTGGGTTACGAGCCCAACTCCTGGCACTCACATCCAGTTATGTCCAGAGAGTTACACCCACACTTAATTACAATCACACCCTCACACTCCCCATCCAGTTACACCACCAGCACTGCCCACCTCCCCCCACGGTCAATTATCATCAGATGTGATTAAAGCTGCAGCTCTGCACCTATAATGCTGCACTGGCATTCGCATACACTTATGCTCAACAGCCCTCCCTGGGATGTGTCTGCTCGTCACATTCTCACACGCTTGGAAACACCAGACCTCTTCCTTCATTCTGACAGTAGAGTGGGTTTGGGGTTTTTTTTTCAGTTTTCCTTTCAGTGGAACAAAGGGCACCCACTCTTGTTGAGGAACAGAAAGACCTGTTGCACCTGTGGACTGTTGTCTTCTCAGAAAATCACCTTGAATCCTTCTTTTACACCTCCTGAAGAATTTATGCTGTGGTGGTTTTCATTTTAGTGCCTGGTGGGACTTTAAATCAAGGCACCATTTTGCAAAATGCTGTGTGCTTGAAACAAAAGGCAATGCCAGCACTGTAGATTCAGGCTGTATCCATCTTTCATCTGTAGGCAGCTTCTCATGGAGGAACACAGTCACTTCCTCAATCCCCGGCTGCACTGATGGGAATGTTACAAAAGCAAATTCCTGATGTTCCCTGGCACATGGACAAGCACCCACCAAGCAATCTGCAGGCACCTGAGGTGATCCATACAAATAATTCCCTCTGCACAGCTGCATGGCCTTCCTGAGCAGCTGGTGATCAGCAGGGAAATCCTTCTCCCAAATTCAGCAAAAGGATTGTTGTCAGTGACCACAGACCCCAAGGTGTCCAAGGCCAGGTTGGGTGGGGTTCCCAGTAACGTGGTCTGGTGGAGGGTTCCCTGACCATGGCAGGGGAGGTGGAACAACATAACCTTCAAGGCTTCTTCCATCCCAAACCATTCCATGATTCCTTGCTTCTATGATTTTACCCTTAAGCCCATCACGTCTTCACGAAGACAAGACCCACCTCAGAGGTGTGTGAAGCCCACACAAATGTTAACAGGAAATCTGGGAGGTAATGGGACTGGTTTCACCAGGTGTATTCAATTCCAGGAACACTAACCACAGTCATGAATATTAATAAAGATCAGTAAGAAAAGAGGATAGAAGAAAATGTTGTGTTCAGACACTTTAGAGGCATAAAAAGAGAAGGCTCACCTGTACCAACCCACGTGCACCCACATGCACAGACATCACGTTATTTTTTTCAGTGTTTAAAACTACAGTCAGTCTGAACCAGACTTAAGAGGAAGCTCTGAGAATCTGAAGTAATTTCTAAAGCAGTTTTTGATTTAGGAAGATAAGGAAAAGCTCTGACTAAGAAGTCAAATTTCCAATTATTTATTTCTGATAGAGATTTGGACCGGAGTTTTTATTACTCAGGACAAGATCCCAACAAAAATTCACTCCTAGAAGTAGTGGCAGGTGGTGGGAGAAAGAAAAAAGAAAAATAAGGAAAGAAAAATAGTGAAACCAAAACCATCCAAACCTAAAAATCCCTGCAGGACGAGACGGAATCCATGGATGAGTGCCTGCCACCACAATGGGATACACATGGCCTGTTCAAAAATGCCTTTGCAGTAAGCCAGGCCACAAATAAAACAAGGCATGTGGTGTGGAGTTGAATTGGCCACTTTTTTATTAAATAAACAATTGATCCACATCAAGTAACTCTAAATCATTTAGGAGATCTTTGTTGATCCTGACCAGAACTAATATGTGTAGATAACCTGCACTTGGCACTATGATTTTCATTCCCTGCACATCTACCACCCACCAGAAATCCCAACTCTGTGTGTCTCAGAGGGGCAGGAGAACAGAGGAGGGAGAAGGTAGGGAGGGAACACAAAAAGAGAGAACAGTCTCTTTTCATCATCCAAACATCTTCAGGAGTGTCCAAGGCTGAAGGGATGCAAAGCACAGAGGGGGGACACACCAGTGTCAGTGTCACAGGGATGGCAGCCCCATTCCACACCCAGCACTGTGCTCTGCACAGCATTCCATGCAGGGACTAAAATACCATGGCTGGTCCTGACATAATTCTTGGCAAAGCAAACATAAGGGAGTTAGAAAAATATGAAGGGCTAATTGCCTCCTGCCATCTCCTCATGGAAAGATTAAAAGTCAGATTTCTACCACAACCTAATGGCTTTGAAGATACAACAGAAATTGCAACGCAACATAGAAAAATTAGAAAGTATTTCACCACAGCAATGTCATAATCAACAAAGATCACGATGACAAGGCAGAAAGAATATTTTGACGAAATGTCTTTTGTTTGAAGAGGGTGAGATTCAGGTTTGACTGCTGTGAATACTACAGGTTCACTCCTGTGATTATTGTGGCTTCAGATAAATCGTTTTGCTCTAATGTTCTTGTATGACTTATAAAAAAGTCAGAGCTATTTTGATGGACATTTTTCCAAGCTGCTGTTGGCTGCTTGCTGTTCATTCTTTTTCAGGACCCCATATTTTAACCACCAGTTTTTTTAAAGCCATGCTAAGAGCCACCACTCCATAGTCACCACTCTCACCCATCCTACAGAAACAGAAGCATTTTGGAAAATCCAAATTGACCTTGATGTAACTGAGATGACACCTGTGAGCTTCTGCCATACTTAAGGGAAGGTTAGGGCCAAGGGGCAAAGAAGAGTGAAAAACCATATGGTGACAGTAAGGATTACAATTCAATCATTTGCTAGGAACATGAAAAAAAAACTGTAAATGTTGTTGCTCTCTAGGAGGTGTACTCCACTTTACAGCTGATGATTTTGATTTTTCATCGAAATATGAAAAATGCCTTCAGAGCAGTATTTTTCTGGAGGTTTGATCCTCAAAGTCTAGACCCAGACCTGAGGGTCCATCGAGATCTCAGCAGAGTTTCTGTGACACCACTGGCATCCCAGTGCTCAGTTAACTTTCTGTTGAGAGGGTTTTTGTGAATTTACACCCAAAATGATCCATGTCTGATGTTTGTAGTGGGTTCATTTCCAATGGAGTAAAGGAAGGGAGAAAAATCATGCAGCACAACATATGCCATTATTAAAACAAAAATGATGCTCAGGATAGAGCAGAGAGCAACTTTGCAATAAAAAAATCCCAGTCCACATTTTGGGTTCACACCACTCAAACAGCTTGTGGGAAAATAGTAACAGCGACAACAATAAACACTGGACCAACAAAACTGTGGAATCCCAATGCCTGTGCCCACAGTGAGAATAAAAAATGCAAAGCCTGGGCCACCTCGCCTTTAATTTCCTAACTGCTGTTTTGTAAGGCTGTGTCATGCTTCTCAGTTCAAACACGCTTTGGCTCTTTATTATTCATGGGCCTTTTTCTCAGTCAGTGGTGTTGAATAATAAAACAGCCCAGGATCAAATGGGCCAATTCTCCACGCCTGACACCAACTGCTACTGTTCGCTGGGCTCTGCCAAGCGTTGCCTCTGATAATGAGTGGGATTTGGTTAAACAGTAAATTAATGAATAATGAAATATCCAGGTTGATCAGTTAGAGAGCACGCTTGCTTTGCCCCAGGCCAAGTGCTCGGGGCAGAAATTACTCTCAATCGGCACTTGCCTGTGTGCTGGGCTGGATAACTATTTTACAGCCTATTGCTTGACAGGATGTTGGGAAGGGGGCGAGGGGAAGGGGGGAAGTCGGAGAAGCAGAGCGGGCAGGGCAATCTCCTTATCACCCTGTATGGAGGAGGGAAGAGGCCACTTTGGGGTTGTGCAGAACCCCCCTAGAAAGGGGAGAAGGTTGCAGGGTTGAAGGAGGTGGCGATGAGGCTGGGAAAAGGATGAGATCCCTCTTAGGTCTTCCTCTCTCTTCTCCTGGCTTTTTTATTATTATATCTGTGGTGTCAATATTATTGTTGTTGTTGATATTATTGTTGTTGTTGCTATTATTATTACTACTATTATTATCACTATTATTATTATTTCCTAGTCAGGTTTACCGATGTCAGTGGGGTTAACCCAAATTTCCCTCCTTCCTACCACTGTAAATTCTCGCTTTCCATCAGCCCTGTCCGAGCATGTTTCAGAGCGGGACTATCCCTCCTGGCAGGGCTTGGAGCCCAGACTGCAGAAAGAGCCTCCCGGAGCCGTGTGTCAGGTGTTTTGGACAAATAAAGGAGCCTGTGAAAGTCTCTGCCTGCACGGGACCGGGCACAGAAACAGAGAGACGGAAAAAGCAAGTGCGGAAAGGAGAAATAACCCATACCCTTCATTTTCTGCATCGGGAGAAATAAGTAGCTGTGAAATATTTCCCGCAGATCAGTAACACAAGCACACGTATGTACACAAACACACAGGCACGATTTTTACCGCTGGAGAAGGGGGAAAAATCCCTACTTGACTCGCCCAGGGCGTTTATTTGGGGTGCTGGTATTGTTCCACATCAGCGAGAAAACCACTACAATTATCACTTTTTATCCAGACGGGAAAGTCTCTGTAACCAACTTAGCCTTTTTTTTTTTTTTTTTTTTTTTTTTTTTTTTTTTTTTTTTTTTTTTTTTTTTGTGTTATGGTTATTCTTTCCAAACTTTCCAAACAAACCCCGACTTTTAAGCCGGAGCAAGGAGGGTGAGGAAAAACAATCTATACATATTAAAAATAAAAGAAGGGGGTACAAAGCCCATCTCTTTTCAAAATGCAAGTTTTCAGGTCAGGGCACAGCTACTTTCCGTCCTCTCATGTCACTCCTAAGTTAAAGTTTAGAGAAACCCAAAGCGTAAGGAGAAGGAGGTCCCTGCTCTGCCTCCGCCATCGCCCCCGTCCTCCTCCGGCAGCTGCCGGGCGCAAGGAAAAGCCTCCAGGCTCCGGCTGTGATGGCAAGTTCCTGGGAAATCAGGCTTGGAGGGGTTTAACCAGAGCCTCCTTCACTCTCTCAGTCTTCATTCGTCTGGCTGCACGGCGCTGTGTGAGTGTAGGGATGACCAGGCGGCTCTGGGGCAGGTTAGAGACGGTGCTGACTTCATTTCTCCAGCAGAACCACCTCTCACATTCGCCCTCTCATCTTAATATCAAAATCCAGAACTTTTCGTTTTCAAGTATTTCGCTTCGTTCCTTCCTGCTCTCCAAATTAAAATGCACTTTTTTTACTCCAGACTACTTCCGTGAAAATCATTTACCCCAAAAAATGTTTTCTAGCACCGTTTGCAATTCTTCCACAACCACCCCCAAACCCCTTCCCATCATTACCAGTTATTATATATGATTTTCTATACAGAGCTGGGATCAGTGTCCTTTTTTCTCAGCCAAAACAGGTTCCACTCTGCACTAGAATAAAGCAGAGTTTGGGGGTGACCGGGGCTGATCTCACCCCAATCGTTGGTCACAGCTTTTTGAGAAAACTGCAGCCTTTGGTTAAGTTACTGGAAGTTTCACAAGAGCAAAACAAACTGCCTGGTGCTGCTTTGTGCACGAAGATAAACTATTGTTGGTGCTGATTTCATGAGGCAAAAAAATCTTCCCTGGTACTTTGACGGATTTTTACAAGAAAAATAAATGCCCACACGCATTTCATTCACATAGGTGTTTTAAACGATTACAACTATTGATATAATTACAACTGCAGAGAATGCTCTCAGTAAATCTCAAGGTGCCGTGATTTATCACCTGGAAGGAGCCAAAGGTTTTTGTTTCAAAGGAAGTGTTCCCCTGGACCTGAGGAGAGCATCCTCCTCTCTCGCTGTCAGGAGGATTTCTCTGTGAACTTAGCAGGACCATGACCGCCACAGCACTTCCCCACCCAGGGGAACCGTGGAGGTCCGGTGTTTGCCTTTGTATTAAAAACACCTTGCAAAAGTTAGGTTTCGGTGTTGTAGGCTTTATTTTGGTTGGAGAATTTTTTTATACGTTTGCCCCATTCGGGGCCGGAGGGGGTAAACAGATTCTGAAAATTCGGATGAAAAATACATGCGCAAGCACACACACACACTTTTTTTCTTTTTCTTTTTCTTTTTCTTTTTCTTTTTCTTTTTCTTTTTCTTTTTCTTTTTCTTTTTCTTTTTCTTTTT
>VZUI01093709.1:0-11971 GCA_013401135.1 Cettia cetti
CCATCCATCCATCCATCCATCCATCCATCCATCCATCCATCCATCCATCCATCATCCATCCCTCCAGGCCTCGCTCCCTGCAGTGCCATCAGCTCAGGCTGCCCAAGCAGCTCCCCATGCTCCCCAGAAAGCCAGGACAAGAAGGTACAAGAGAAGGAAATAAATGAGTTTGTCCAGGGAGAGACTGCAAAGCATCAGCTAAACCCAAAGCAAGGTAAGCTGTGGCCTTGGGAGCTCACATACATCGTCCTTCATGTGCTCTTTGGGGGGTCTGAACTCCTCGTGATACGAGCGGCCACTCGCTGGGTGAATCAGCCTGAGACAGAAAAGAAGTGTCAGCAAAGCAGCCCAACCAGGACAAGATCTCCTGAACCTGCCACTCATCAGCACAGAAACATCTGCCACAGCAACATCATTAGCCTTTCACTTGTAAGAAAATTCTCTCCAGTTATTTCTGTTCCAAGGGCCTCTTCAGTTTGGAAAAGCAGCTGCACTGGGAAAGGGAGAAGGGGAGTTTCGCTTCCTGCTCTGCTGGGAAAGGGGTCAGGACAACAGTGAACAGAACACACTCCTGACCCTGGAGGAAGTTCACTGGTACCCAAATGTATTCAGTGCCCTGTGTAAGGGAGCAAGAATAGCTTTGGAGAAGGAGGAACTTAAAGGAGTGAGCTGTATTCAGTGTCCTGTGAAATAATAGCTTTGGAGAAGGAGGAAGTTAAAGGGATGAGCTAAGATTTTCTATAGAAATCTATAGATTTTCTATATTTTCTGATTTATAGGGCAAGGAAGGGGCTCTGCTCAAGGCTGGCACAGGAGGACAGGCAAGGGATCAGGGCAGAAACAGAAACCAGCATCACTGCCAGCCCTAAGCAGCATGAGCACAACCTGGGATCTGAAATTAGGATGCTCTTCCACAGACTAGGCAACCCCAACCCCTGCACTGAGCACTGGGAGAGAAGGATTACCGTCCAGTGATCCTCCGGATCAGCAAGGAGTCAGGGATGCTGAACTCAATCACGGAGTCGAGCTTCTCTTTCCTTTTCTCCAGGAGCTCATCCAGCTGCAAGAGCAAACACCCATCTCAGAGGGGCTGAGGGAGCAGGGATCCCTGCTTTTGAGGGAAGGAGGTGCTGGAGCAGCCCCCAAGCAGGAGCTCCCCTACCATCTCTGCCTGCTTCACTGTGCGTGGGAAGCCGTCCAGGAGGAACCCGTTCTTGCAGGGAGGAGAGTCCAGGTTGTTCTCAATCAGCTCCACCACCATCTCATCACTCACCTGCAGAGATGAGACAGGTATGTAGTCAGGAAGGACAGCCTGAATTTGCACACAGCTGCTGCCCTTGTAGACAGGGTGAGATTTTTGGAGTTGTCCTGTGCAGGGTTGAACTCAAAAATTCTTGTGTGTCCCTTCCAACTCAGGATATTCTGTGACTCCGTGATTCATGTCAATGCTCAGGCTGCCTGTTCAGACCCGCCCACATCAGGGCAGCACTCCCTGCAACACCAGGACATGGGCAATGCCACATTTCACTCCAGGGACACTCCAGCCTGTGCAGGGACTTGGACCAGCTCTGTAACCTCACTGTTACAAAGGTTGCTCCACTGCAAGGAACTCCTTAGGTTATTTTTTTTAAACCAATTCACAATACAAAATATCAACACAACCCCGATTTCCTGTTACTTTGTACCTTCACCTACACATCCCCTGGGGAGGCAGGCCCAGGCAGGAAGGGCAGAGCAGGCAGTTGCTCATTGACTCCCATAAACCTGGTATGAAGGTAAAAGCCCAGTAGCTGCTGACAAGCTCTGGCTTCACTGGATAGTTTTTTCCCCATCTAACAATCTCAGCACAGCACTGGGATTAGTGCCTTTTCCACACTGCAGCACTCACAGATGCTGAAGCCCCAACAATGGCTGTTTATTCGGGAGCAGCTCTCCTCAGCAGCAGTATTCTCCAGCACACACAGCTGGGACCCAGCAGGATTGGGGACCAGGTTGTCACAACACACAAACCACAGCCCTGCAGGAGGTGGGGGGGTAAGCAACAAGTCACTTCTGTGCCTTCCTGATTACACCCTTTGGAGAAAAAAGATCCTGAGCATAAACCCCATCCTGAAATGCTGCTGTGCTCCCAGCTGAGTTATCACAGAGCTGCGAGATGTACCCATGGAACAGCCTGGAGCTGCCTGCCACACACACACACACACGTGGCAGATACCACCAGCCTGGCCAGATAACGTCCTTATCTTTCATAACCAGCTGGGTATTGCAGGCTCGGTGTTGCAATGAACTCTGAGCAGAAGTGAGATAAGGCTGCTCTCCCCATCTGGGGCCTGCAGATTCTCCCTGGGGTGTTACAAGCCTGTGGCAGCCACAGAGATGCTCAAGATCTGCCCCACACTGGGGCAAGTCACAGCAATTTGTGGTCCCTTGAGTTTCCCTGAGATATTTCAGTCATTAGGACGAGATAATGAGACCCTCAGAAAATGAATGTCAGAGATTCTAACTCGTGTCTCTTGGGGATCCAAAGTGTCTCTCTCACACAGCAGCTGCTGTAAGACCACAGCAACACCTTTAGGTCTATTTTCACCTTATAGTTACAGGTGTATTGAGCTTATGCAAGAGCTGGGATGCAGATGAACCCTCTGAAGTGATACCTGGAGCTCAGATATCACGTGGAGACACAGGAGCCACAAAGCAAGGCCGTAACATCCTGCAACTCCAACGATACACTGTCATTTCAGTGTTCAGGAGCCAGAAAATTGACAGCCAGACCGAACCCCCTAAAAGACAAAAACAGCCCAAGGCCACAGGCTGCCGGTAAGCAAATAGTAATTTTGAAGAGGAAGGATGATTGTAGGATGCTTCTCCTGCAGGGTGATAGAAAGAAAACCCCCACCCCATCCCTACCTTCACCCTGCAATCTGCCTTCCTACTTTAATTAGACAATTCTATATTAGGAGGCGGATTTTGTCTGCTCTCATTCCAGGTGCTGCCAGCCCGTGTCCCCTCCCAGCACATTCCCCGCGACCCACCAGCTTCCCCGAATCCATCGTCTCCTTGAGCCGCTTGCCCAGCTCGGAGCCCGAGGCCACCATGGCCCGCAGCATGTCGCCGGTAGCCAGGTGGCACACGCAGTAGGTCTCGGCCAGCTTCGGGGCCTGCAGAAGAGGACAGGGGTGAGACCAGACCTCGGCGGCTGAGGATCCCCGCCCTTCTCGCGGCAGCGGGACAGTCATTGACCGGCCAGCACGGGGCAGGGCCCGGCAGAGCCCCGGTGCTCAGCGACACCGGCTCCCCGCGGCCGGCCCTAGCCCGGGACAAAGGGATCCGGGACAAAGAGCCGCGGCGAGCGGGCCCCTGGAGGCGGGATATCTCCCGCGGAAGGGAGGCCCGGGGTTACACGAACACCCCGCACACCCCGATCCCTCCGCGGGCAACGGCAGGCCGGACACCGCGCCCCTCCACGCGGGGTCACACGCTGAGTGCCGGCAGCGGGGAAGGCCGGGCGGGCCGGTTCCGCCGGCCCTTCCCGCCCGCATCGCCCTCACCTGCGTGCCCTTGCCGGCGCCGGGCGGGCCCAGCAGCACGGCGCGGATGCCGTGGCGGATCCCCGCGGCCGGGGCTTGCCCGCGGCCACCGCCGGCCTGCGCGCTCGGAGCCATGGCTGCCGCCGACTGCGCGCCCGGCCCGCGCCTCGTGGGCGGGGACAGCGCCGCGTGGGCGGGGCATGCAAATGAGGGAGAGAATATGCAAACACGGGTACGCGTTTGCCATTAAGTGGGCGTGGTTGTGAAGGAAGTGGGCGTGGTTGTTTGAGAAATGGGCACGGCTAACCCGGCGGTGGGCGTGGCTTGGTGGCGCCACGTGGGTGGCTCGGTGTCGCCGCGCCGGCCCCGAGCTGTCCCCAAGTGCTGGGCGCTGCTGCGGCCGCTCCTCGAGTGCTGCGTCCAGTTCTGGGGCACTCAGTCCAAGAAGATCATTGGAATATGTCCAGAGAAGGGCAACGCGGCTGGAGTACAAGTGTGAGGGAGTTGGGGCAGCTGAGTCACGAGAAAAGGAGGTTCAGGGGTGACCTTATCACTCTCTGCATCAACCTGAAAGGAATTTGGAGCCAGGTGTGGGTAGGGCTTCTCCCAGGCAGCTAGTGACAGGGCAAGAGGACACAGTGTTAAGCTATGCAAGGAGAGGTTTAGGTTGGATATTCGGAAGAATTTCTTCACAGGAAGATTAGACATGGGAACAGGCTGCCCGGGGAGGTGTTGGGGTCACCATCCCTGGAAATGTTTAAGGAAAGACTGGACATGGCACTTGATGCTGTGGTCCAGTTAACACAGTGGTGTCCTGTCACAGTTGGACTTTGTCATCTCAGAGATCTTTTCCAGCCTAATTGATGCTGTGATTCTGAGCTGTGCTTGCCCTGGCGTTGCATAGGTTGGGCTCAGTGCCCTGCTCTGTGTGGGCTGTGCATCACAACACTGCCCAGCACACCCAGGAGGGGCTGGCACTGCAGGGCTCTGCATCTCCTTGTTCTTCCAGCCTCTCTGCATGGTCCCCACATCCCACTCAGCACAGTCCAGCCCTGGTGATGGGCCAGAGCACGGGCAAAACCGGCCAGGATCTCACAGCAGACAAGAGCTTCCCTGGCCCTGGTTGCCAGGAGAGTCTGTGGCAAAGCCAAGACCACAGTCTTGAATACAGAAACCCCAGGATAAGTTGATCCTTCTCACTCCCCCCTCAGTGGGGACAGCCACCCCTCCACAGACAGAACATTGGCTCCTCAGCAACACCGGAGAGAGACCTGCACATTTAACAAAAAGAGTTTAAAAATCCCTGCTGAGCCCCTCCTGTTTGTGGGATGGAGCAGCGGCACCATTTCCAAGAGCCAGGTCTCACGGATCAGACAGAGCACCTGCATCGATGGCAGAGCTGGATCTGCTGCTGGGGCACCCACCAAAACCAGCAGCAGCTCAGCAAGGGCAGGATCAGTCCCTGAAATCTTCCCAGCTGCCTCCCCCTCTGCCAAGTGGCAGCCAAACACGGCTCAGCCTTTAATCTGCAGGAAGCCTGGTTTCCCTGGCAGCGGCATTGCCGAGGTATTTCGGGCTCTCTTCCCCCTGAGGGTCCCCGCGCTCGGGAAGCGCAGCCGCGGGAGGCAGGGCAGGGCTGCCAGGCTGGGGATGAGCTGCGGGGACTCGGTGAGAGCCCGGGGTGATTGCGGGGGGCTGCCCCAGCCTTGGGAGAGAGTGGGCGAGGAGGGGGATGCGTCCTCCAAAAGGGATGAAGGATGCTCTGAGGCGGCTCAGCCAATGGGGTGGCTGGATTTGGTTGTCATGGCTACGGTTGGGAGGCAGAGCAGGGAGGCAGTGCTGGAAGAGAAGGGGTGCAGAGCCCCCCCATCCTCTACAGGGGCTGGCAGGGACAGCAGGACAGGACAAACAGCCGGCCCTGGGTCCGGTTCATTCTCTTAGGACGCCCATGGCAGAATCTGTTTAAATGATTTCTGAGGTAAGGGGGCTCGGGGGGGCTGTGGGGGAGCTGTTTTGCCTGGCACAGTGAGAAGAGAGCTGTGGTTGCTGAATTTGGGGATGGGGGTGAAGGGCATCGTGCTGTCAGTGCCCCTCTCCCTCTCTAAGCCCCTGCACTGCTTCTCCCCAGAGATCCTGGACCCCCAGGCACAGCTACACCTCAGGCTGCTGCAGGAGCTCCGTGCTCCTCGGGGAGCCCCCCTGACAGCACACCAGGACACCTGAGAGGGACAACTGGAGCGTGGTAAGGAGGGGCTGTCTGAGGCTGGGGCATGAATTCTGACAGGAATGACTCTTTTCATCCCTTCGGTGCCCAACCAGTGTGGGCTGGTGCTGTTTGGTGATGGGGAGTAAAGGGTAAAGCTGGAGGAGTTGCTCTCCTTTCCTGATTATGATGCTCTAAGGGCTTCAAAACATGTTTTTTCATCCTATTCCCCATCTCTGGAACTGGCTGGTGGTGCTTGCTCAATGCATTGCAACATCCTGCTGCCCTAGGGTCAGCGTGGTTCTTTCTCCCAGTGCCCCCTGGAATGCTGTCAGGAGGTCTCTGTGGGGAGGAGGTGATGTGCAGCTCTGAGAAGTGGAACTTCTGCCTCCTGCTCTCCTCAAATCAGAGAGATCACGCTCCTGGAAGAGCCCTGGAGCTAGACCTGGATTATTGGAGTGGAAAGTTCCCTGCTAGCTCATCAGCTCCCTGGGTTATGGGCAGGGCTGGATCCAGGGCATTGTTAAAGCTAAGGGTGCGAGCTCAAAGCTAAAGCTCTGCTGGGATGAACCAGAAAACTCTGTGCTGCTTAATTGTCCCCTTGTCCCACACCCTGTGTGACGGGAGAGCCGTGGCGCTGCATCCACAGCGCACATCCAGGCTGTCCTGAGGTTGGAGGGTGTCAGCCTGTGCTGGGCCTTCCTTGTCCTGGGGCTTTCCTGGCAAAGTGGGTTCAGGAGACTTCAGCTATTTGGAGTCCATATGGGATGTTCACCCCACTGAGCACTCAGCAGATGCAGCTGCATTCCAGAGCGTGAAGGGGCCTGCCCTGGCCTAGAAAGGCATCTCTGCTCTGCAGTTGGCTTTGTTGTTGACTGTGCTGGTGCCTGCTGATGGAGACAAGGCTGCTGTGTGCCAAAACAGAGCTCTGAACTGCAGAGAAGTGTGTCTCCTCCCACGGGGAAGATGCTGTAACCCACAGCAGGGCTCTGCTGAGCTGCTGGTTTGGAGCAGAGCAGCACAGAGCTCTAGCCAGGGGCACCCCGGGCTGTGGGCTGGGTGGTCCATGCTGATGGAGTTTCAGGACCCTTCCTCTAATATTCCTTTCCTTTTTACAGTGTGTCTCATCCTTAGAACCCATCCCCTACTCTGAGAGGCTTTAAAGGAGCATCACCACACCCAGAACATCACACCATGAACGGGTACTTGAACGAATCCAATTTCCTGATGGTGGAGGAGGGCTTCACCACCAGAGACCTCCTGGAGAACCTCCTGGGGGAGCTGTGCCAAGAGGTGAGGGCTGCTGCTCTGCTGCTGCCTTTGGAAAAGGCACTCCTGGAGCTGCTGCTCACCCCAGCTGTCCCCTAGAGCGACCAGCAGGCCTTCTTCGTGGCAGACCTTGGGGACATTGTGAAGAAACACCTGCGTTTCCTGAAGGCCTTGCCCCGAGTGAAACCCTATTTCCCAGTGAAATGCAACGGCAGCGAAGGGGTGATCCGGCTGCTGGCAGAGCTGGGGGCAGGATTTGCCTGTGCCAACAAGGTAGGGCTGTGGGAGGACAGCTCCAGGGGAAATGTTTGTGGGGGAGTGGCAGAGCTCACCCTTCTTTCCTAAGTCTCTGCTCTAGGTGACGTTTACAGGGGCAGGAGTCTCACTCTGCTGTCACAGCCCAGAAATCCTTGTCCCCTCTGTGTTGTTCCCTTTGGCTGCCATTGCTGTCCCTGGAGCTGCTGTCCTGCCTGGTGGCACACACATCCCTGGGGTGTCACTGTCACAGCTGTCCAACTCTTGGTGTCCTTAGGGCTGAGTCTACAGCTTTTTGCTCCTTCCTGCTTGTCATTTGCAACAGCCAGACTTCCAGGGAGGAGGCAAAATCAAATCACTCGTTTTTATGTAATTAAATAGGACGTGTTTCTGGGGGGAGAAAGTGCAAGAGTTGTCACAGCTCAGAGCAGCGTTCAGCCCCAGACCTGCTAACCCCAATTCTTTCCTCTCCCATTCTCATGGTGTTTTTAAACCTGTCCACACCAGGACAAAGTCCACTGTGATCCCTTTGAGCTCTGGTAGCTTTCCCCTGGAAAAGCCCTGGCTGCAACGCTGGCGCTTTGCCCTCCTCAAGCACTGCAAGCTGGCCAAGACCCAGAGCTGGTGGCTGGTCCACACCCAGCTCCTGGGGACCTGCTGCACGTGTCCCCTTCTCCCTGCAGGCAGAGATCACCCGGGTTCAGGGCATTGGGGTCCCAGCTGACAGGATCTTCTACAGCAGCCCCTGCAAGCAGGTCGCCCACATCAGGTATGCAGCCACCCACGGCGTGAGGCTGATGGCCTTTGACAACGAGGTGGAGCTGAGCAAGGTGGCCAGGAGCCACCCTCGTGCCAGGTGGGTGTCTGGAAGTGCCGCTGGAGTGGGTGCTGGAGGAGGGGGTGGGCAGGGGGCTGTGGGGGGCAAGAGGAGGTTGTACAAGGTGGGTGTCAATCTCTTCTCCCAAGTGACAGGACAAGAGGAAACAGCCCCGAGCTGTGCCAGGGAAGCTTAGATTGGATATGGGGATAAATTTGATCACTGAAGGGGTGACCAGGCAGAGGAACAGGCTGCCCAGGGAAGGGATGGAATCATCATCTCTGGAAACATTCACAATACTTGTAGTTGTGGTGCTCAGGGGAGTGGTTTAGTGCTGGGCTAAAGTTGGGGTTAATATCTGCACTCAGTGATCTTTGAGGACTTTTCCAGCCCTCAAAGGCTCTTCCTTTCATGATCCTGTGGTTGCAAGACCCCTCAACACAGCTCGGCTTTGCTGTGCAGGATGTTGTTGGGGATCACTGCTGACTGCATCCCCTCTGCCCACCCGAGCATGACTTTTGGCACCACGCTGAAATCCTGCCGGCACCTGCTGCAGACAGCAAAGGAACAGGCTGTGGAGGTGGTTGGTGTCAGGTACAGCCATGGGCCTCCTTCCACAGGGGTGCTCAGCCCCTCTGCGTGGGGAAATGGGGAGCTCTGCCCTGCTAAACAATGCACTGGTCCAGCTGCTCTGCTTGGGAGTGAGGTGGAGGCAGGGATTTGACCTTGTTGGGACCAGTTTGGGGCAGGTTTCACCCTAAGAAAGGCTCTGTGGGGCTCTGTGGTCTGGCTTGGAACGGCGTGTGGGACCCCAGTGAGTGACAATCCCAGTGCCATCCCCTCTGCTCTGGGGATGATCAAACCCTGCTGAGACCATGTCTGTGCCCTCAGCTTCCACCTCGGGAGCCGTGGGCTGGAGCCCCAGGCCTTGGCCCAGGCTGTGGCCACAGCACAGCTGGTGTTCGACATGGGCACGGAGCTGGGGCACCACATGCACCTCCTGGACATCGGGGGGGGATTCCCCGGCACCGAGGGCGCCAGAGCCCCTCTGGAAGAGGTACAAACCTCCCAACAAAACCTCTGTCCAGGCAGAGAGCGAGCTCTGAAGCTCTCCCCAGGTTTGGCTCCCTGCAGAGTGCCCAGCTAACCAAGAGGAAGGTTCTTTTCTTTCCCTCACAGATTGCTGCCGGGATAAACTCTGCCCTGGATTTGTACTTCCCTGAAGGCAGCGGGGTGGACATTGTTGCCAGGCCTGGGCGTTACTATGTCACCTCTGCCTTCACCTTGGCTGTCAGCATCACTGCCTTGGAGGAGATCCCCATGGGGCAGCCCGGCTCTGACGGTAGGTGTGACAGCAGGACGTGTCCCCTGTGTCCCCAAGCCCCCCTGAGCCCTCTCCCCGTTCCCCTGCAGAGGAAGAGTGTGGCAGCAAGAAGAGCCTGGTGTATCACCTCAGTGACGGCATCTACGGCGCCTTCAGCTGCCTGCTGTTCGACAGCCCCTGCCCCAGGCCTCGGCTGCACAAGGTGAGGGGCTCACCTGGCTTGGGGACAGCCCGGGATGTCCCTCACCTTGGGTGGCATCACCTCAGCCAGCTCCATGCCACAGGGGGAAGCTGTACCCCAGCTGTACCCAGCTGTGCCCCGTGCCACAGGGGGAAGCTGTACCCAGTCCCTGGCCTTCTGGGCTTGAACTTGGGGGTCACTGTGACCCTGGGACATCCTCACCCCTGTGTCTGCTCCGTGTTTTCCCCTCAGAGACCCTGCCCAGAGCAGCCCTGGCACAGCAGCAGCCTCCGGGGCCCGCGGGGACACGCCGAGGATCGCATCGCCGACGGGCTGGAGCTGCCCCTGCTGCACGTGGGGGATTGGCTGGTTTTTGGGAACATGGGAGCCTACACCATCCCAACCATCCCTACATCATCCCTGCTCACGGCGGGTCCCCAGCCACAGGTCACCTACGCCATGTCCCGCATGGCCTGGTAAGAGATGGGCAGGGTGAGAGGGCAGGGCTGGATCCTTTGGGTGGTTCTGACTTCTTTTCCACCTGGACTCTTGGCCCAAGGGAGAGGGGGAATGCTAAACCCCAAAACCTGGAAATTCAGGGTAAAATCATGGCCTCAGAGGCAAAAATCTTATTTTTTTTTAATAGTCTCAAACTTGAGACAGTTTTTCACTGGCTAAAAGAGAGCCAGCTCAGCTCTGGCTGTCATTCTAAGGGACGGGAGAGTCCTGGAATGTCCCCTTCTCTCAGCCCATCCCATTCCCAAGGGGCTCCTCCTTCCCCTGGCTCCCCCTTGGATGTCTCCACTTGCAGGAAAGCCGTGCAGCTCTTCCAGGGAAAGCCACCCCAGACAGAAGATGACCGTGAGAGCCTCTGCACCCCCCTGTCCTGCGGCTGGGAGATGGCAGAGACACTTTGTGTCACCCCTGTCTTCGCTCCAGCTGGCATCATCTGAGCAGTGCTGGCACTGTGGGAGAAGGAGCCACGGTGGGAAAGGTCCTGTGGTGGTACTGGCAGGGAAAATATCCCATAATGGTATTGGGGTGGGAAAAGTCCCATGGCAGAGCCAGGGGAAAAGGTCCCACAGTGGTACTGGAGGGAGAAAAATCCTACAGCAGTACCACAGCGGGAAAAATTCCATGGCAGTACCAGAAAGGAGAGGTCCTGCGGTGGTACAAGAGGGGGAAGGGATCCCATGGCAGTGCCAGGGAGGGGGAAGGTGCCATCCTGCCTCTGGCATTGCCCCGCTCTGCTCTCATGGACTGGGGAATAAATCCTGTCCCATAAATCCTGCTCCTCCAGCTCGTGCGGTGTGCGTGCCTTCCAAAGGGGTTTGGCAGGTTTGGGCTCTGGTTTTAGGAGTGATGGTGATAATTGGTAGCCCAGCGTGGCTTGAGGGGTCAGGTGAGGAAGCCCCCGGCTCCTCCTCCCCACCCTGTGCCAGGGGTGCTGGAGAATCCCTCTGCAATCAGCACTTAATGAGGCTTTGCTCATTAGGGAATGTGGGGCCATCCACCCACACCTTGGACCCTGTTCAGGCATCCAGAGGGACCCCTGGGATTTTGGGAGGGTGTGGAAATACAGGGTGGGTTTAGGTTTTGTGGGTGACACTGGGGGTAAGACCTGGGCCTTGTGGCATCTCCCTGGTTCCTGAGGTCTTGTTAGCCCTCATGAAGGCTCCTGCCCTGGGTACAGCCTCTGTGAGACCCTAAAGGTCTGGAACTGGGAGGACTGGGGGGCACTGGGAGGACGGGGGGTGCACTGGGAGGACCTTGAATCGTGGGAGTGTGATGCACTAGGAGTAATGGGACACTGGGTGACACTGAGGTGGAGGCACTGGGAGCACTGGGTGGGGTGCATTGGTCACACGACCCTTAATCTCCAGCTTTGGGGACTTGGAGAGAGCACTGGAAGGATACTGGGAGAACTATACTGGGAGGACACTGGGAGGACTGGGAGGGCACTGGGAGCACTGGGAGGATGCTGGGAGCACTAAGAGGTCACTGAAAGCACTGAGAGGACATTGGAGTATTGGAAGGAGGACAGATGTAGGACACTGGGAGCACTGGGAAGACACTGGAGCATTGGAAGGAGGGCAGAGGGAGGACACTGGGAGGACACTGGGAGCCCTGGGAGGACACTGGGAGCCCTGGGAGGGCACTGGGAGCACTGGGAGGGCACTGGGGAAGCATTGGGAGGACACTGGGAGCACTGGGAGGGCACTGGGAGCACACTGGGAGGGCACTGGGAGCACTCTGGGAGCACTGGGAGCACTGGGAGGACACTGGGAGGGCACTGGGAGGACACTGGGAGCACTGGGAGGACACTGGGAGCCCTGGGAGGGCACTGGGAGCACTGGGAGGACACTGGGAGCACTGGGAGGACACTGGGAGCACC
>VZUI01093716.1:0-55485 GCA_013401135.1 Cettia cetti
ACCCTAACAACGAGCCAATGTAGCACCCCGAATTACAAAGGACACCCCGAAGCCGGCAGAGCAGAGAGGAACACCAGGACGCCAACAGAGACTCTGTGGTCCCTCACCATAACTTCAGTGAACCTGGACTGGTCAGACCCCCCCCAGCTGGGAGGTGAGAGGGGATTGCGCATCGAGCCGTGAGGAAGGACGTTCCAGCTCTTCCATGAGACAAAGCTGCAATCCTCCTCCTCCGCGTCGTGTCTATCAGGAGCAGCGGCGGTGTGCGCGCAGCCCACGGGCTCCCACCCAGAGCTGATCTTTAATAAAGGCTTAAAAAGGGAGAAATGTCTCCTGGCCCCGATTTTTATTTTTAACAGAAAGGATTCAGCTTCCCCTTATCTCAACCAATGAATTCACTTTGGGAAAGTTATTTGTGTGCCCTTTGCACCCCAGACAACTTTTATCCTTGTTTTCCTAAGAGGTGAGGGATGAACTGGAGGGAGCAGCCCAGCTCTGATGTTTGAGCAGAGTTGGGTGAGCATGGGAAGCCTAAGTGCAGAGCTAGAGGAATGAACATCTGCCATCATATCAACCTCCTACACTCCTTTCTTGAGCCACAGCCCAAGAACATGGCAACCAAAAATCTTTTTTTTTTTTTTTTTGGGAGCAGGTCTGGAAAATTCTTCATTTTTCCCATAAAACAAGGCATCTGGGGGTTCCCCCTGGTTTTACAAGTTACCCAGCAGCCCCTAGCATGGGAGGGTCCAGAGATGTGACCGCAGCCTCAGCTTCCCTCTACAAAAGGGAACAGGCATGTATCCTCTTCATTGAGGTCTTCCCAAACTGCACAGATGGACCCTGAGAAGCACAAAGCTGTTTCCTGGGGATGAATAGGACAGCTCAGCACTGTTGACAGGTATCACTGCACCCAGCACAACCCTCATGGCACAAAGTTTCACTTCTGCAAGGGATCCCTGTGTCAGGAATGCCTCCAACATCACTCCACTTTTGGCCACAGTGGCAGAAAGAAAAGAGCTCTCACAGCTTGTGGAACAGAGGGTCTGAGGCACTGACAGCTGTACGTATAGATCATATATTTGTGTGTGTAACTCTGCACAGAGAGCTGCATCCTTACACACCCGCACAGGTAAATACTTCTAGATACTGACCTCTTCAGATTAAAGTCCAAGGCACTTTTTACAGTGAACAGGTTAAAGCCATAGTTTAAAACATGCCTGTTTCTGGGTACAGCTTGGATTTATGGCAATGCTGTGGGGACAGGCTGTTGTCATATGGGCCAGTCCCCACTCCTGTCCTCCAGCTGAGAGACTGACCCTGAAGGAGGAATGTAAGCCCAGGACTGAATCCTGACCACAGAGATGTGCAAGCAGGTGCAAGACACTGGCAGGTGCATTGGCACTGCTGAGACCCCAGCAGGGGGAAGAACACTTTGGGCGGAAGAAGGAGCAGAGCTGGGTGCACAGCTTGCAGCACCCAGAGCACCAGGGCCCCTGGCCAAAGCAGCCTCAGGGCAGGTGGTTCTGGAGCCCTGCCTAATGCCTCATGGGTCTCTGAGGTGGCTCGTCCCATAGGGAAATAACTAATGTCATGGAGAAGATTTTTCTTTCTCCTGCAAAAGCTCCTCTCTACAACCTCAAACCCTTTGGATACCTTTTAGGAGGGAGCTTGGAGTTAGATGAGAAGCAGCTCAGACCAGTACAGAACCTGGCAGCAGAATCTTCCCAAACTGCTGTGCAATCATCACCATCGCCCCCCACCAAACATACCTGGTGGCAATGGCACAGGGCTCTGAGCTGCCTGGGAGATGCTGGGCAGGAGAAGCCCAAGGGAGAGTGCTGCAGAGAACCAGGAATCCCCTGGCAACCCCAGACCTAGCTGGCAGCAGTGGAGGCTCAGCCCTGGCCTCTCAGAAGAACCAGCCTCTTTCCTCCATCAGAGCTGGTTTCTGCAGGGAGATTTCAGGTCTGGGGTCAAGCAAGGAGCATCCAGACCTCATGACAGTTTATTGCTGCTAGGGCTCTACTGGGTTGGATTGGCCTGGAAGGATGACACCAGCACAGCTCTGACAGTGGTGACACCATGGCAGTGACAGCTCTGATCAGGAAGGGCCAGTGTAGGGACTTTTAGACTTCCTCTGGACAAAAGCAGCAGGAATTGGTCCCATAGGTGCTGCTCATTTCTGGACACATCATGCTCTGAGAAGACTGGCCAGGACAAAGTGTGGCTGCCAAAGAGCAATTTAAGACTTACGATCCAGTGGGGATCAGGTTCAGCAGCTCAGGGGTTGGAGGTAAGGAAGTGATGCTCTCTAAGGCTCAAGGAGTCCATAGGATCAGAGAATCATGGAATCGCAGAATAGTTCCAGTTGGAAGGGACTTAAAGCTCATCTCATTTCACCCTGTGCCATGGGCTGGGACACCTTTCACTACACCAGGTTGCTCCAAGCCCCATCTAACATGGCCTTGAACACTTCCAAGGGATGGGGCAGACACAACTCTGGGCAGCCTGTTTCCAGGTGGAAGGCTGAGACAAAGCAGTCCCTGCAACCTCGTCTCATTTCTCTTTCATGCTCAGGGTTTTGTCCTCCTATGCCATCATACCCTGAGATTGAGCAAAAGCTGCAGCTCCCCAGGGTGTGAAGTGTGAAATGGACACGTCCCAGTCTCTTCTCCAAGTAACAAGTGAAAGGACAAGAGAAAATGCCTGAAAGTTGTGCCAGAGGAAATTTAGGTTGGATTGAGAAAATTTCTTGTGTGTAAGTGTGGTCAGGCTCTGGTACAGGCTGCTCAGGGCAGTAGTGGAGTCCCCATCTCTGGAGGAATTGAGATTTGTGTATGTGGCACTTGGGTGTTGTCTCGCCTTCCAGCCTTCGAGTTCTTGGAGTCAGAAATTTCATGTAAACAAAGAAATGTTTACAGAATTCTTTATCTTGTTTACATTCCTTTCTGTGAATGGACAATTGATGGACACTTTCTAAGACCAGTGGAATTGAAGAGGTTGAACCTCAGTCTTCCAATGTGGTCTCTTTTCTAGAAATCTATATAAGCTGTAAGAAAAATTAAACTTCCTCTTTTCTTGCTTCAACTCCATGGTGGTCACTGCGTCTCCCTTGTGATGGCTCTGTGTCACACGTGGGCACATGGGTTAGTGGTGGGCTTAGTGGTGTTGGGTTAACAGTTAGACCTGATGTTCTTAGAGGACTTTTCCAACCTTAACAATTTCATAATTCTATGAAAATGTGCTCTGCACCACTGCTTTCTCAAGAGGCTTTGTCCTGGAGGAAAAGGGGAAGTTTGACTCTTGCAGAGCTTGTGCCCAGGGAGTGGAGTCCCTCCTGCTGGAGGAGACAAGCTGGGGGGAATGGTTTTCCAGAACCAGGGAAAAAAGGGGAGCCTGTGACCTTTCTCTATTGAGAAGCAAAGCTCTGGTGCCATTAGGCTACATACAGATCCAAACCTGCTAGAGGTCAACTTCCAAGTAATGGGAATGAGTACAAGGGGGATAAAGAATAACGACTCGGGTTCTGCACCTCTCCCTGCCTCCCTGTCCCCCATCCTCACTGGCAGTAGTAGCTGTACTCAGAAACAGACATTTTTGGCAGCAGCCTGGTGTTGCTGCCTGCTAACAACCATGTTGGGTACAAAACCATAATTGAAAGTTACCATAACCATCATAATAAAGCAATATATTTCATAGTTAAAATAAACTATTATGCTTTCCCCTATCATTAAAAAAGAAGCGAGCAGTACAGAGGCAAGATGCAAACCCAGGTCAAAGCTCTTAAATCTAGACAGAAACATCCATGAGTTTGCAGAAAGACCATGAAATTTTTCTGGTATTTCCAGGATAGTTCCTTGCAGGAAGCACAGGAAGGAGAGTCGTGGAGAGTCACACAAGCCCTCAAGACTGTGCCAAAAATGGGACTGGCTCGGTTAGGTGGGTCCTGGAGGGGCATTGGGCCCATTGGACTGTGGGATCAGATGCTTCCCAGCTGCAGGAGGTCAGCATCTCTGCGATTTTCCTCTTGTGCTGTTCCTCCACCTTGGTTGCTGATGTCAGCTCTTCTGTCTGTTTGTCCTGATGTCCCTTAGGGTATTCAGAGTGATCATCTCCAGGATGGAGATCACAAACAGGACTGGCTGGGGACCATTTACTGGAGCTGTTTCCTGGGGCTGTGCCAGCTGAGGCTGCTGGTGACGAAGAGCTGCTGTCAGGGAGCAGGGCAGCAGCTCTGGGTGGGCATGCCAGGCTGGACTGCACTGGGGGCTCCCCACCATGCCTGTCCTCACTGTGGCTTCGGGTCGGCTCTGTGGTCCTGGCAGCAGGGCTGGTGGAGAGGTTAGTCTCAGTGCTGGCCACAGTGGAGTCTGGTGCCAGGGGTGATGGATCAGGACTACTAGCACCAGTGCTGAAGAACTGGCAGGGGTGTGGGTCAACGGGGTGGGATAGGGGCATTGGGGATTGGTGTGAGAATTCAGGGGTGGGATAAGGGTGCAGGGGGTGGGATGGGGGTGTGGGCTGCAGGGTGCGAGATGCAGGGCATAGGGTGCGGACTCTGGGCTGCCAGGTCCCAGGCAGAAGGGTTGTCGCAGTGCAGGTTGTGCTGAGGTGAGGCCAGAGGAGTGAGGCTGTGGGGTGCACAGGGATCCACTGCCCCAGCCCTGTCAAAATCCCACTGCAGCAGCAGCTTCTTTGCCCCAGAACAAGGGTCTCTTGCTCCAGTTGCAATCCCAACACTCTAACTGTGGTCCTTACCACCTCCAGCCTTGGGGTCACAAGCTGACAGCACATGCTCTTGTCTCACCTGGTTGGATTTCACAGACTTCATCATGCGCCTGGCAGGGAGGTTCCTGAGTTCCTGCTGGCAATATTGATCTTTAAGAATCAATACTTCCTTTGGCTCTCTGATGCCCCAGGACATATCTTCACACCTTGCTCCATGCATAGCACCATTCCATGGGCAGTTTGCTCCTGAGGCCCAGAAAGCATTATCCTTCCCTAGCTGCCTGCAGGCCAGGGAGAACCCTGGATTTCAGGCTCCTCAGAATTTCTAACATATTCTCCATTGCTATGCTGGAAACCTCCTGACAGGAGATGAGCAGGAGCTTCTGCTGGGCAAGATAGACAGGGGGGAACCCATAGGCATATGTGGAGCAGCAGTTGGGCTGAGAATAGATCATGGGGGGCTTCCAAAGCAGCAGCGAATTCTCAGTCATCCATGGGATATCAATGATACTAATTACAAGAGCTTGGAAGAGCAGCTCATTCCCAGAATCCGTGTATCTCCCACTGGCGAAGGACCAGTAGCAATGGACACGTGCCTACCTGAAGGCAACAGAGATGATTGTGTTTGGTCTCCTGCTACCAACACCTCTGCAGCACAGGGATCTCATTTTGCAGTACTCCTGCTGTTGCCTTACAGCCTTCTTCCTCCTTCTCCTCCTAGGGCCAGTGTGGGGGCAGTACTCACTAACTACTGCTTATTTTCTATGTAACTCCAGCTGCAGGGCACAAGGAGTGAAACCACACACCTCTGGCAGCAAAAAAATTCTCCAGCATAGGGAGTGTAGGGGTGGTGGTGCAGGAGAGTGGTGTGTCTCTGCCCCTACATGCGCACAAAATCCAGCATTATTTATGTAAGGGAAAAAGTTACAAAGGAGAGCATTACAGGCTGAGTATACCTGGAATAACACAGTGACTGATTACAATTACTGACACTGCTGGGTGAGGTGTAATTAATATTGCAGATTAATTACATAGTTACTTCATCTGTTTAAAAATATATAAATATTCTCTGATGAGTTTTCATGGAAAGCAGCAAATAACCAACCCCGAAGTCGAAGCCTGGTGTGGCTCCATGCAAGGATCCAGGAAAGCCAGAACACAAGACTGGGGAAGAACTGAGGAGGGAAGAGGGAGAAATGGTGAAAGCAAAACAGAAAGTGGCTGGTTTCAGAAGCAGCCAAGTGATGCCAAGGGTACCTCAGGAAGCTGAACTCCAGCAAAAAAGTATAATGGAGTCTGAGATGCTGTACTTTGGCAGGCATACGCAGCAGTGCCATTGCTGAGATGTTGCCAGAGAGTGCTGCTGCCCTCCACCAAACCCAGCAGAGGTGTCATGAAGGTGATGGGCTTTGTTTTAAACAGATGAAGCACCTGCCCCTGCTACCACATCACTTGCCAGTGAGCTCCTGCTTGATCCTGGTGGATTCGACACTGCCAACTGGGCTCAAGCGTGGACATTCCCAGCACAAGTGGAGATGGTTGGAGCTGATGGGGTGTTCAATCCAGCACTTCTGAGACTGCTGCAAAGAGCCCACTGATTTTGCAAAATGCTGGGAGGTTCCCAGCAGGCAGTGATTTGAGCACCTGGAGATCCCCTCAGTGCCTGGGCTGGCCTGCCAGCCCCATTACTGACCACCAACACATCGGCTGGGGGCAGCCCTGCATGGCCCTGCATGCTGTAGGCACTGCTTTCCTGGCTCTGGCATGCATCTCCAGGCAGGATATGACACTAAGGACCAGAAAAAGAAGTGGCCATCATTCTTCTCTGGGTAGAAAACACAGCTCCCGAGAACTCCCCAGGAAGGTTACAGCCAGACATTGTCATCCAGCTGTCAATGTGAGGGGGCTGTCCTCTGGGTCCTGGCAAGGAGATGGGATGGATCATAGGCAGCGTCAGCCAGAGCCTGCATAACGAACCCCCCACATTGACATCTGCCTGGTGACATTTTGTAATCGTGAGAGGCGCAGGGCGCAACGGGAGTGCCTCAGGGAGGAAAACTCTCCCTCTGGTGTCCCCGTTGCTTCAGTGCTTCTGACTTGGTGTTTTGATTTGTTTTGTTTTGTTTTGAAATGTGTAGACCTGAGATTGAGCGTGGGTTTTCTGTCTGCCACCAGACGCCACGGCACAGGCTGGCCCAAGGCATCACCTTCTGTCCCCTTCCTTCACCACGTGTTGAGGCACCTGAATGGGGATGCAATTCCCAATACCAAGGCGTTGGCAAAGCTCTGAGCATTGCTCGGCACTGCTGGTCCCACTGGCTCCAGCTTGAAGGGTCCTGCAGCGGTTCAAGGACCAGAAGAAAGTTCACAGAGACCTCATCAGGGAAATGCTTCCCCTGTCCATGGTGGGGCTGAGGGGCTGCGTTTTAGCAGCTGCTTGAGCTCGTGTAAGGGGTGGGGAAGGAGGTGGAGCTGACCCCAATGGGGCTCTCAGAGAGAGGTGTCTGCGGGGTGCCCACTGGCAGACCAACCCCCCGGGCCTCCAGGACAGCGGCGAGCAGGCGCTGCTGCTGCTGGCGCAGCATGTCGGCCATCAGCAGGGGCAGAGAGTTGAAGCTGGCACTGAGCTGCTCCAGCTTGGATTCCAGGCCACTGATCTGCTTTTCCAGGTCCTCACTGCGGTCATTTAGCTCTGTGATGAGGTCGTACATCACGTTCTGCATCTGGGGAGGGACACAGGGGACAGTGGTGGGGTTAGTACCATGGCTGGAGGGGTTAGTGCCACTGCCGCAGATCTTACCCCTTTACCCCTTTCTGCTCAGAGAGCTGCCCCATCTCAACCCACCCCAGGTTCTCCAAGGGTTCTGTGACTGCAGTTTAGCTCATCCCTGGCCATCAAAGCAAGGAAACTCTGCTGGCCCTGTGCTGCTGAGTAGTGGTATCCCTTGCAAAAGGGGTTGCAGGGAACTTCTGGCTCAGGTATGTGTTTTTCTCCTGCTTTGCAAGGGCAGCCATCCCACAACAGCTATTCCTTGCTCACGTTTATTGAGTCAGAACATTTTGTGGTCAGCCAAGTCTGCTTTAGTTTTTCCAAATGAAGAAAAACACTCAGTCTGGCCAAGCCACAAAGTCCCTGTGGGACTTGCCTTTGAGAGGTCGACAAGGGTGTTGGCTTGGTCACTCAGCTTCCTCTGCTCCATCTTCACACTCCGTAACCTGGGGAGAAGGAAAGAGCACATGGCTGTACTCCCTCCCCTCTTTCAAACTGCATCTGGTGACCTGCCTGCATCCCAGGCAATGGCAAACTGTCCCCACACCCCTGCCAGGGACAGGATCCTGGTTTATCTGGAGTTCAGTCTGCCCCAGCCAACTGCACAGCCTCTTACTGGTGGATGGCTTGTAAGAACTTCCTCTGGTGCTTTCTGACTTTAGCATGGTCGATCTTCTTCAGCAGCTTGGTGTGCTTGTAGATAAGCCATGTTTCCCGCAGGACGTTGGCTGCTGCATTCTTGATCTGGAAAGGAAGAGAGGCTACAGGTCAACAGCCATATGGGATTTCACAGAGACACTGGTCTGGCTCTGTCCTGAACCAGTGTTGCAAGAGGGCTTGACCTGCCCCAGCTGGAGTAAGGCACTTGGCTTTGCACCCGCACAGTCTCTGGGACCGTTGGAAGGGATGATGGACAGCTCAAGAAGGAGTCAGAGAAGGCAGAGCTGTTGGCCCCTGGTGCACCCACATCCTAGTCCTACTCTGCACTCATGCTCCAGCACTTGGCTCTTTGCCTACAGACAAAGTTGTACCGTAAGCCACAAGAAAAAAATCACAAAGTTTTTCTTGATTTCTGTTGTGCAGCCGGCACTGGGATGTGACTTCCACAGACTCTCCAGCTAAACCACAGCTCAGCTGCTCATTTCAGGAGGAATTGGCTGCCGTTTGTCTGGCATGGAGCCTGCAGATTCATATCAATGGCCAGTGGAGCGGGGCTGACCAGCTGTTTTGCTTTCCCAGCCTGGGCATACCTGCCTATTGCTGGGGCATCAGGGCTTTGTCTGGGGCTCTGCTCTATAGGGTGAAG
Organism: Cettia cetti; assembly: GCA_013401135.1. Classification (NCBI taxonomy): domain Eukaryota; kingdom Metazoa; phylum Chordata; class Aves; order Passeriformes; family Sylviidae; genus Cettia; species Cettia cetti. Next base: position 8,805 of record VZUI01093716.1, read on the forward strand.
TGGGTGCCCTGGTTGTATCCTACCACTGGTTGCCTTTCCAAGGGCTGCACTGATGCTTATTTTGCCACCATCTGCTCTAAAACATATTCTAGTGTGCAGAGCCCATTATATGACATGTCACTGTTGGTTTGCTGATGCTTTGCTATGATGAGGCTGCCAAGACCAGCGACCTCCTGCTGCTCCTGCATGCTACCAGGGATGTGACACCAGACCCTCTTATGACAGTGACCCCATGAACACTCCACTGCAGGCTCTGGGTCCCTCCTCAGGGGAACCTCACATTGTGGTTCTTATCTTTGGTGGGCACTGAATCACAGAAATACAGTTGTCCTCCTGACACCAAGAGAAGTGAGATCATGCTCTGGGAGAGAAGGGAGTATGCTCCCAAAGTGAGTATCATCTAAATCCCTGGAACAGAGCTGGTCCTCTTTGTCTCAGAGTAACACTTGTGCCTGCACTATATCCACAGCACTTGGACAACTTCCTCAGCAGTGGTATCTGCAGGACCCACATCCAAAGATGCCAACACTTTCCTGTCCTGTTGTAGCCTCACTCAGAGATGCCAACACCTTCTTCCACTGTGGTATCCAGAGGATCCAGAGGTGCTGACACCTTCCTCCTGCCATGTGGCCCAAATCCCCAGCTCCTGGCATACAATACCCCCACTCTTGCTGTCCTCCATGGCACCTTACCCGCTTCGTCAGTTGTGTGTCCATCATGAAGTTGTGGACATGCTTCTCAGCTTTGGTGAGCTCCAGCTTCCTGGCCACCACAGCCACCACCAGTGCTGTACATCCAGCACCCTGTGCAGGGATATCAGTTAGGGAAACAGTTTGTTACTCCTTGTAGCACCAGCACTCCCACCCTCCTCCTTGCAATCCACTAATTAACAAAAGCAACATGTCCTCCCCATTATCCTAACAAGAAGATATTACAGAGCCTGGGTGTCCTTGAGTGGCTGATGGTGGGCTGTGTGATGGGAGAGGCCAGAGCTATTAACAAGGTCAGCAGTGGTCAGTGGTGAGCCTGTGCCACTGCAGGCCTGAGATCTGCCCTGTGTCAGTGCCCTGTGGGATGGCGAGCCCTCCACTCCCAAGAGAAGTCTGGGGTGAGAGAGCAGTGGGGAAGCACCAGGCAACATAGGTGAGAGGAGAGAAGTGGTCCCAAATCAGGACCTTTCAAATTGCCATGTATCCCAACTACACCAGCTGGGAACTCACTTATCCCAGCAATTAGGGCCAGGTCTGTGTGGCAGCCATCATCTCCGATGCGCATCTGTGCCAGGGTGTTCTTTCCAGAACCTCCCTGCTGTGCTCCTGAGCTCTGCCTGCTGCTGCTCATACCACCTGGGTTGCTTCCTCCTAGTGCTCTGACAGAGTGCTGTCAGCCTGGCAAGCTCTCCTTAAAGAGTCATTAATTAACCTGATACCCTGAATCCTTCAGCATCCTCAAAGGTCCTGCTGCACACTCTCGACTCCCACCACCTCTCTCTTCCTGGTGGAGCAACTACCCCTGATGCGGACTGGGGAAACCTAGCAAAGCCGCCAACCCCAATAGAGGTCTTCATTTCCAGGGGTGGGAGGCTGTGCTGGGGGTGGGGAGACACTTTGAGAGATGGTGTCTCACTTCAAAGTAACCAGTGGTTGGGGAAGAGCTTTAGGAGCCTGCAGCACTGGAATCCCCTCAGCTGAGCCAGCAGCTTCTCTGCTGGCAATTGCAGCATCAGCCCCATCCACAGAGATTTTCTCCCTTGCTTGGCTCCCATCCAAATACCAGCCTTGCTGCATCTGACCTCATCCAAGACAGATCAAAGACTTGCAGATAATATAGAATTAATACCTCTTGGTGGAGCATCCCCACCTGATGGTACTCATGGGGTGTCAGCTCAGTCTGCCCTACCTGAGAGGAGAGATGGCTCCATCCCCAGGGCCTGGATCTGAGGTGGGCAGAACCAGGGTGCTGGTGGCTGGGGTGGATCTGTGGAGGACCTGTGACCACAGGGCCCCCAGCTGCTCCTTCAGCAGCCCTGGCTGGAAAGTCCCACAAGCCAGGAGATCTCATGGTGGGCTCTGTGGGGCAGGTATGCTGGAAGCCCTGGAGAATAGTGACCTTTTGGCCAGAAGGAAAGGAACCCATGGCAGATGAGCAATGGAAGCTAGATGGTGTGGACCAGGATGGCCAAGGGATGCTCAGGTGCCCTTCTGCTCCCTGGGGCCATCACTGGCTCCACCAAAGGCCCTCCACTCCTACTGAATATGGCTCCAAATCTACCCCAAATTCATCAGCTGAGACAACTCCATCAATTTCCAGGCTGTGAGACCTCAGAGCTGAAGTCATTAGGCCTTGTACATGGACAAAACAGCTGAGAAACAGGTCCCTATAAAATGCAGTGGCTTTTCCTCTGCAATGGAGAGAGGCAGAGCCCTTATGGACAACCAGCTTGGCATGGCTCTTACCATGATGCCAGTGAGCAGGCAGACTCCCTTCCCACAGTAGGTGTGTGGGACCATGTCACCATAGCCAATGGAGAGGAAGGTGATGGAGATGAGCCACATGGCACCCAGGAAGTTGCTGGTTACATCCTGCTGGTCATGGTACCTGCCAAGGAAACATGGACATCAGTATCACAGCAGGGGACAGGGACGGATGTGGCAGAAACGGGGTACCTGGGCACAGTGGGTCCCCTGGCACGGGCTCTGCTGGGGTACAGGATTAACACAGTAGGATGTGCCATAGTAGCAGTGGCTGCAAAATTTCTGGCACTGGAAGACCCATGTGGACAAAATGAGAGCAAAAACTCAGTGGAAAGGGCTTCTGCTTTTAGTCACACCTGTCACCACATCCCAGTCCTGTTGTGTGTCCCCCATGTCATGTGGTGCTGCAGCAAGAATTGGCTGATGGAAGAAAGAGCTGTGGCTCTGCAAAGCCCCTGACCGCAGCAGCTCATTGTCCCCCGCATCCTACTGGTGCTGCAGCCTGGGCTGTGCCACCCCAGAAGACAGTGCTGTCAGCAGCCCCAGGAGAACTGCTAGGGATGAATCCTATCAAGCCACTCACAGATGCTTGGCTTTCAGGAACAGAGGAACAACTCACACACTCAAGACACAGCACATGTGGAGTGGCTGCAGCTTTGGGAATGCTGCAAATTTTCCATGTCCCTGCTGAGATGTGAGGTCAATGACCACTCTGGCTGTCACTCCTCCAGCAAGCATGCAACCCCAGCTGCCTCCAGCTTCCCAGGGCTGGTACAAGGCACAGCCAAGCCATGTGTGTATGTTTCCTGAGGGATGCAGTGCTGACTCCTGGCAGTGGAGCAGGACCTAGCCCAGTCTGCACTGGGACTCAGCCCTAAGCTGGCAGGGGCAGGCAGTGCCTTTAACCCCCTATGAACAGGATGGTTGTTCTCCTGCCTCTCTGGCAGGCTTCTCCCAGCCTCTTCACAGAATCCAGAGAAGGAAAACAGATGGAGCTTTTGGCAATCCCAACTCCAAGATCATCACTCGCAGAGCAGTTGAGTTGTCTCCTCTTCTGAAATATTTTTCCCTCAGCTGGAGACTCAAATGAGGTCCTGATGCAGGAGAAAGCACCCTCAGCCATGGTGAGACTGACTTTGGGCAGGACTGGCCAGGGGAGCTAGAGTCCATAACCACAGTGGTGCTCCCCAAAGTTCCAGCTCCAGCAATGGGGCACACACACTTATCCCATCCAGTGTATTCTCCTGAGGAGAGCTGAGCCCACCTCATCCCACAGAATGGAATGTCCTGAGGGGACAATCCCAAGAGCATCACGCTGGACAAGGGGGTTACAGGCCTACTGGATAGAGGGACATTTTCTGAGTAGCACTTTGAGCAAGAATTGATAAACCAGAGCGGCTGGTACACACCATGACTGATGTGGGCAGAAAGAGGGGCCACCTGCTCACGCCAAGGGTTGCCACAACCAGTCAGACACCAGCACCTGTTGTCCCCTTATCTGCCTGCCCCTACTAAGGCCACAGCCACGCTCACCACTGTGGCAGCTGTGAGCATCACCCTATTGCCATGCCATGCCACTGTGGCAGCACCATCTCGGCTGAACCGATCCCATCGTGTTGGGCAGCCCCAGCTCGTGCTCCAGGCTGGCTGCAGCCTCGTCCCAGGAGCGGGCTGGCTGCACGAACAAACACACGTGTGACCACACGTGTGCGCCGTCGGCGGGCAGGCCCGGCGGCGCTGGCGGCACCGCAGGCGGCTGTGCGCGGTGGCCAGGCGAGAGGCGAGGTTGCTAAGCGACTCACTGCTTTTGGAGAGGTGCGGCCTCGCGGTGCGCACGGGAGGATGCTGCGCCCACAGACACTGGAGACCACAGCTCAGTGCCGAGGAGACATGCCATGGTCATGCCACCCCAGCCCGAGAACCATGTCTTGGAGAGGCACAACCACCTCTAAACTGCCCGACTCCAGTGGTTGCTGGTTAGGAATGGTCCTGCAAACCGCAGCAAATTGGTTTCCAGCGCCACTGACATCAGTGTGGACAGGGAGACACATCCTGGGTAGCCCTTGTGGGAGCTGTGTGACCCGCAGGGCTGGTGCAAGCACAAGGGATATTGCATCCCTCACACATGGAGCATGCCCCAGAGGTTCTGCATTCCCCTAGTCCTGCATCCCCCAGAACTGACGCATCTCCAGCCCACCTGGGTTTGCTTCTGCCTCTCTGTACATAGAGGGAGTTGATGGCAACTGTTGTGCCAATGATCTGCAGTGCCTTGTCTGCACAATTTCTGGGGTTTTTTTTTCCTAATAATTCTTCATTGCATTTTCCAGCCTAAGCCTCACCAGGTGTGGGATTACCCTGCTGTGTGTGTCCTGGGCGCCTGTCCACTTGCTCCCTGTTTAGAAGGCATAAACCACAATTTCTCAAACACAATTAGGTGGTACCTGAGGATCCAGCTCATAAGGAGAGCATCATTAAGGGAGGCAGGAAGGCAAACGCAGCCAGTAAAAGCTCATAAAATCTCAGTGTGCCATCCCATGCCACTGCCACAGCACTTGCAGCTGCCCTAATGCCCCTTTGCATTGTGACCAGTGCAGCAGATCCCACCCTGGGGAAGAGGGGGCATAGCCTTCCTCTCACTTTGCAAGCAATCTAGAAGCATTCTGGGTGTCCCAGGTAACTCTGGGGTGCCAGTTGGTGTGATCCCTCACACCTTAGTTGCAAGGATGACAAAAAGCTGCCACAACAGGACAGCTTTTAGAGGACCTGCCCCTCCTTCCCCAGGTGCTGCTGGCACCCTGAACTGTGGCTGTGGAGAAAACCTTCTGGCACAGCACTAGGATGCCACCACCACAGCCCCTGGTTCCCTCTGTAGAGAAAGAGTGGTGGCAGGCCTCTGAGAGATGAAGGTGCAGTGATACCCACCAGGCTGGTCGCCACAGCAACCCCAGTGCTGAGCACACTAATGCTGGCATGATGCCATCAGGCTGTGGGTTTGTCACCACAGTGTTGTCATAGCAGTCAGTTGCAGTGATGCTAGAGCCTAAGCCAGGTCTTGCCACTTACCATCAGCACCTCTGGCCCCTCCTCATACACAGACCTCAGTTCCCACCACTCTCCATGTCCCCTACCCACACTCCTGGGGCTTCTGGCACCGCACACTATCCTCTTGCACAAGGACCCTGGCTGTCCTAGGTACTGCACTGTGAGGACAGGGCTGACCCTACTCTGCTTCTTGCCTGTGTAGACAATTTATCATCTAGTAACAACAGGGCTTATCGGAGGGAACCTGAGGCTGCTGAGGCCCCAGAGCCTGCATCCCTCCTACAGGGTGTTGGTACATCACATCTCCATTGAGAATCCCGAACTGCCATGAATCCAAACCACAAACTGCTGTGCATCCAGTACCACTGCACATCATCATGCATTTCTGAACTGCTGCACATCCTGAACCGCTGCACATCCTGAACCATGGAGCATCCCAAACCACCACACATCCCAAACTGCTGCTCGTCATGCTCGCGTCCTGAACTACTGAGCATTCCAAACCACCAGGCATTCTGAAGTGTTGAGCGTCCTGAACTGCCACATACCCTGAACCACTGCTAATTCCAAACCACTGTGAATCCCAAAGCACCACACATCCCAAACCCCTCTCACCTCTCACACACACGGACTGTCCATGCAGCGATGATCCAGAGGGAAATGCTGAAGACCAGCAGAACTGTCCCAGGGCAGATGGTCATGAGTGTCTTCATGACAAAGCGGGTGTTGAAGTTAATCTTGTTGAGTGCCCCAATGCTGCGTGAGGACGCATCAGTGAAGAGCTTGCTGTGCAGCAGCATCACCCGAGCAATCAGGTAGAGGCGCAGGAACATGGGAATAGACAGGATGATGTCCACATCAGCCTCTGCTCGAGAAGGTGTGTATGAGAAAGCCAGGCGAGCTGTCCAGAAAAATTTGTACTCCCCAGGAATGGGGTGTATGGCACAAACCAGCATCTCCAGGCTGATGTAGAGGATGCGCTCATATGTCATTGCTATCCGCCAGTCATCAGCTCCATTGTCGATCACAAAGAGCTACCAAGATGCAAAACCGTGTGGTTACTAATGGCCCCACACAACTTGCCCACTAGAATCCCTCCCTTCAAAGGCAATGGGGGTCTGACACCAGAGCTAAGAGGAGCTGGGTGTGGCTCAGCCAGAAGCACTGGGGATGGATGGAGAAGAAAAACATAGCAATGAGTCACCACCAACCTCTCTGCTGCCCTGCTAGTGTGTCAGGGATGGTCACGTTGTAGGGGACACCAAAACCTTTAAGGTGCCTAGCCTTGAGCACATACCCAGGCACAGCATGGGGACATTCACTCAAAATCTGACTGGCAGCAGCCCACCACCTGGAATGTCCCCCTCATCCAGGCCACAGAGATTGGCAAGCCATAGTGCCACAGAGCACCAGCATGAGCCACCTCAGTCCCTCTGCTCCTGGTGCTGCACTGATTTCACTGACAGTCATCACACCCTGTCCACAGCAATATCTGGGCAGTGAACACCACAGTCAGAGCATCCAGCTGCTGGCAGAGATGGGATTCAGTTGTCATGGCAACTGATGGTTCATCCTGGGTACACCAGCTCCTCTCCCATCCTCAGTGATGGAGTTGTGGTCTCTGCAGGAGCTGGGGAGATAGCAGCTCAGCTGGCCTCTCTGGGATGCCACCAGATCTCTGGGAGTCACCCACCATATCCTGCTTCAGCAGGGCTGTCCTAAGGCTGCCATTGGCTTCTCCCTGGTGTGACAGGGACACCAGTATCACCCACAGCAGCAGGGATGTGCTCAGGGCCTCTCTGCAAGCAGCAGTTGGCAAAGAAAGCACCAGGAATGGATCCAAGGGGGATGCGGCAGCTGGTGCTACTGTCTGTGTCCTCAATCCTGCAAGCATGAGGACTCTGCTCATGGATCCAGGGCTGCACACAGCCAGGGCAGCGGATGAGAGGTGGGTGGGGAGCATGGCCCCAGCTGGTGCTGGGCCCAGGAAAAGCCCTCCTGCCTTGCCAGAGGCCCCAGGACACCTGTGCCAGACGGCTTACTAGCACAGCATGGCACTTGAGGCTTTCCCTGGAGATTGCAGGAGCCACTGGGACTGACTCATGGTGTGGCTGTCCCAGCCACCTCCCTTTCTGTAGGGAAAACTCTGCTCCTTTTAACTGCTTTGTTTGAGAAATTGTTTACAAAAATGCTCCAAGCTGTCAAGGGAGATCCTCAGGCATTTAACAAGCTGACAGCCTATTCCTTCCTGGAAAAGGGTGTTAAAATAAACAAATTAGCAAGCGGAAAAAGGCAAGAGCCTTTTGACTGCATGATGGGGGGTTGCCATAGGCCAGGGAAGGGAAGGAGCAAGAGAGGATTTGGGCAGGATTCCCCTGAGCTAGCCCCTCTTAGTTCTGCACCTGTAAAGCATCAATGTGGGTTTCCATGGAAATTTAGTGTGGTTCGTTGGTACCCAAGGGGGCATTCCTCAACATATCCAGCAACACTGGCTCCAGCAGGGGAAGGAACAAGAGTGTTGGTCACTACATCTCCAGAAAAACAAAGCCCAGGAAAAGCTACCGAGACACCTCATGGGGACTAAAATTTCACCAAAGGCATAAACATCCAAGCACTGGGACAAGGGGTTTCTGCCCCCCCCAAAACACCTTGGTGGAAGCTGGCAGCATTGCCAGCACTGCTCTCCTTCACATGCTGTGATGATAATGTGGTGCTGGCAGAGGATGGCATGTTCTGCCCTAGACACCAGAGACATCATTAGGGTGCCGAGTGATGCCTCAGCCCCAGCGAAACTGAAGCACAGGAAGACCTTCAGGTATCCCAAAGGACTAATTAACACAATTAGTAGGATGACAGAATCACAGACTGGTTTGGGTTGAACAGGACCTTAAAGCTCATTTCATTCTACCCACTGTGATGGTTAGGGACACCTTTTTCTAGACCAGGTTGCACCAAGCTGCATTCAACCTGGCCTTGAACACTTTAAGTGATGAGACAGCCACAGCTTCTCTGGGCAAGAGAGTAAGAGGGAATCCTGAGGGAAGAGGCTGAAGTAATTATTTCCCAGAGGCTGGGAGGTCTGACAAGTGCCATGGCCAGGTGAGCACAGTCCCCCACCTTGGCTGAGAGGTACAAGAAGTTGAGGATTTACAGCTCTGGCAGCCCCATTCCATTTCAGTTGGATTATTAGCAATTCCTTTATAACACATAGGGCAATAAGCAGCCAGCACAACTTTCTTTGGAGCAGATCAAGTCAAACTCATCTAATTCCCTGTCGTGACAGTGCAACTGGCCGGCAGAGCAGCTGGGACCCTAGTGAGGTTCAGTCCCCATGTGCAGAGGGACAGCAGCAGGACTTTGGCCCTGGTCAAGGCAGGAGAGGTAAGATGACCTGTGTGCTGCCTGGGTGGATGTTGTTTTTGCACAACTCATTGCCAGAAACAACAAGCAGAGGAAACAGTGAGCACTGGGGGCATGGCTCACCCAGCTGACCCCAACCACCGTCATCCTGGGGTAAATATTATTCCAGCAAGAAACAGAGCTCTCAAATATTTGTCTTGAGTAACTCACCCCCAGGCTTGGTCCCCATGCGGGCAGGCTGAGCTGGAGTGGCAACTGCCAGGACAGAGTCAGGCAGGGGGTGGGATGCTGCTGCCAGCCCCCTATATGGCAAAGCCCCTCTGTCCTCCAGCCCCAGGAGGGACAAGGTGGGATTATGATGCACTAAGGGCCAGGGGCTTTGACATCCCTTCCCAGGATGCTCCTTCTCCTGACTGGTGATTCATTCCTCCCATGTCCAAAACAGGCTGGCATTGTGCCGAAGCTAGGTTGCACAGGGAAGCACAGCCTTCCTGGAACAAACTGGGAGTCCTTTAACTTCCTAGGGAGGAAGAGAGTGTGCAGCTCTGATTAGGAAAGGTTTTTGTGGCTTTCCTTGGCACTTTGACTGGCCTGAGCCCTTCCTGGCCATAATCTCCTCCAGCCACCAGCATATCTGCCAGGCATCTAGGGCTCAGACAGACCCCTTGGTGCCTGGTCTGACTGCCCCTCAAGAACCCTTGCTGGCCCCCAAGACCCTGACAAAGAGAAAGGAGGCTCCAGGATGCAACAGGATGTGAGCTCAGGTACTGTGTCCCACTCAGGTTGTTGGCAAACCCCACAGCACACCCCAACAGCCCCTTGCTAGGCACTGAAGATGTCAGGACTTACCTGCACCTCCCGTGTGTGATAGGCGATGATGAGGCCCAGCAGTATGACGGTGGAGAGGCTTATAAGGCATTTCAGGGCCAGGGAGAACATGGAATCCTGCAGGGTGAAAGCAGGGAAGGCGTTAAGGGGTACACAGCTGTATGACTCTGCTGGCACTGGACTCCACACTCCAAAGAAAATACTGCCCCCCAACACCTGCTATCCCCATCCTCAACTACACTTTTGCTGCTTCCGCTTCCCCCCTAAGCAGCTTGACATGGTAATAAGGGCACCATCTGTACCAACAGCAACACTGGCACCTCCAGCATCACTGGCACCACTGGTACTACCAGCACCATTTGTCCTCTCTCCAAAATTCTTTTTTAATTCTGTTCTGCTGAGTGCAGTTCCCAGCCTCCCCTCTGAGATGTGCAACACCACTGCCCTTGGCCCCATCTAGCCTGAGCCCAATATTATGGTATCCAAACAGATGATTTAAATAGACCTTCCAGCTAATTAGTCTTATATAAAGTAAACCAGCTCCTGATTCACTGATGGCTGAACTGGCAGGTCCCCAGGACCCTACTGGGAAAAGCAGGATTCACTGTTCCCTTTGGATACTGGTAAACCCATGTGCGTGCCAGCCACAATCCAGCCCCACTGATCCTAGGGCATTGGCAGCCTTTCACCAAGATGTTATTCCCAAATCAACCTGGCTTACTAGTGTACCTGTCCCACACCTCCATGCCATCCCCAATGTGCCAAGCCCCAGTGTGGTGAGGCCTGGCACACTCATGGCATGCTATCCTTGACTCCCCAATGTGCTGGGCTGGCTTCGGCCTTGCTTGGCTCCCTCTCCCCAGTGTTCCTCATCTCCACAGGGTGTTTGCACACAAAGAAGGGACTATTTGCTGTGCAGGCAGCACCGCATTGTTAACAACTTGGCTCTGGCTGTGCAATTGTGTGGATATAATGGCTGGTGCTAAGAAAAGTGCTGTGACTAAACTACTATTAACAGGCAAACTCCGGGGCAGCATTGTGCCAAGGCGGCTCTGGGGAGACCCTTCCCAGGGGCACAAACCCTGCATGGGCACCCACTGCCCCACGTGGCAAGTGTTACATGACGTTTACCAATGCCTCCTGCCTGAAGAGACCTGTCAGGAACAGCTGTTCCTGGATCCCATGCTCGCAGCAAACAACATGGGGTCTTGGCCAAAGTGGATAAAGACCTTGGCACCCCTGGCACATGTCCTGCTCCATCATGTGGATGGCAGGGTGCTTCACTCTGATGGTGCTGCATACGTGATGGGAAGCACCAATATTGTCCTGTTGGTAGGAAAGGCCCTGTCCTGCCCACAGCCAATTGACAGGCAGAGAGCAGGCAAACCCTGGCCAGTGTGTCTTTGCTTCCTGTCCTTGTCAGCCCTGGCAGCCTCTGGGTGGGAACATGAGGGTGGCATGACTGGGGCCATGGGGCAGAGTTGGACCTGTGCTGACATCCCCATATGCACAATGGCAGCCAGCCCTGATCACATGCACTCCCACACTCATGGTCATGTCCCTGCTGGTGAGTTGTGGTCTCTCACTGAGGGCTGCTGTGGGGGGAATTTATATACAGCTGTTGCAAATCTGGCCAAGGGCCTGCGCTGTGGAGGTCAGAGCCAGGGACTCTCCTGAACGCTGTGGCTGTGAGCACAATTGTTTGTGTCACAGTGGGGCAGGGGCACAGCAGTGTGTCACAGCTGCTGCATGGCAGCAGTGCTGACTCACAGGGTCTTCCCCAGCTGACACAGCAGCTCAGTGTAGTGGGGCCAGTGAGCATGGCAGTAGTGCTGCTGGCAGCCTGGTAAGGGTGGACAGTCCCCCTGGTGCCAGGCATGCAGGCACATGGAGCCTGCATGGCTGCGACTCAACAGGTAGCAGATGCAGGTGTGGGATGGTGATTTGGCTTTGCTCCTGCCAAAGGGGAATGGGAACCACCAGAAAAAAAGCTCTGGCATTGAAGTATCTTTCTTTCTCAGTAAGGATGCTAGGGATGCCAGCTTGGTACAAAGGCATGCCTCTGCCTCAGACAGAGCAGTGGAATTGCTACCCACGGCCTGTACATGCCCACTGACCCTTGGCAGCCATGGAAAGATGGGGGTCAGGAACCCCCCACCAGCCACCTTGGGGGGGAGGCAGAAGGGTTCCCCAAACCACAGGACCCCCAGGGACATGCCTCCCTTCCTCCACCTCCTCTTCTCACACTGCCCTCCCCACTGCCCATGCCGGAGAATGGCAGGAAGTGGTGAGCAGCCCCTTCCCACCCTGCTTATTCCTCTTCACTGGCAGCACTATGGCATGGGAACCCCCACTGGCTGCACCCCAGGCCCCTCAGTATTGCCATCCTGCTGACGCCCATGGGTGCTGGTGAGGGTGCTGATGCCTTCCCCTCTCTGGATATGTATAAATAACATGACAGATGTCTATACAAAGAGTTATTCATATTGCTGCCAACCAGCACAGCCCGGGAGCAGGAGCTGGAAGGGACGTGGGGGGGAGAATTATAAATAAAAGACACTGTCCTGCAAAAAAAAAAGGGAAAAAAAATGGCAGAAAGGGGTGTGGAGGAGGAGGCAGAGGAGGGAGGGGGTGCTTCACTGCACCGTCGGGGGCACAGTGCTTTTGAGGAGTGCACTGCCATGCCAGCAACAGTCACCATGGACCTCAGCCTGCTGCTGCAAGTGCATGGGACAGGAGTGGACAGAGAACCCACCAGCACATAGGCCCTGCACCTCCAGCCAGGTGGTAACCTGTCCAACACCTGTGGCTGCAGTATCCAGTAAAGCTCTGGGAACATCCTGTCAGTCACCAGCCAGCCTGTCTGACCCTGTTCCACTCCAGATGGGTCAAACATCTCCATATTTATCCCATGGGATAGATGGGGCAAATGGCTCCATGCTGACCCCACCAGGCACCATCTGGTGCCATCAACCCCCCCACCCCTGGCCCCGTTGGTACCTTGGAGTAGAGCCCCCAGGAGAGCTCGGTCTCAATGACCATGACGACAATGCCAAACATGCCAAAGATGAGTGCGTAGTCGCTGAGGCGCTTCCTCTTCTCAAACAGTGCCCGACGGTGCCCAAGCCGGTAGCCAATGTTCTGCGCCTTGCGCTTGGGCCCTTTGGCAAAAGTGGTGGGGGCCGGACGGGTAGGCGGGCGGGTGGGACAGTGGGTGGCAGGCGCATGGTTGTCCTCGCGTGAGACAACAATTTCAGGGGGTTCACTGCCACCGAAGAGCTGCAGGGGTTGTGCCTCCGGCTCGGCCTCGATGAGGTTCCGTCGGGATGCGCTGAGTCGGCTGAGTGGCTTCATCACCCCCCCACTGTACTTGCAGGAGCTCATGGCAATCTCGGTGAAGGGGTTGCTGTCCCGCCGATGAACCAAGGGGCTGGGCTGCCGGTGTTTGCTGCTAGCCACCCCAGAGCCCACTGGGTGGTCGCCGAGGTTGAGCTGACTGCCGTGGCGGGAGGAAGGGTGGAGGGCGGCGGGGGCGGCGGGAGGAGGAGGAGGGGCCCGTAACGACCCAGGCGAGGAGTGCAACAGGCTGTGCTGAAGCGGCGGCAGCGCAGAGGGCGGCGGCGGTGACCGTTCATCCCCTGGTAAGGGGCAGGGACACCGACCATCCTCCTCCAAGTCCCCCACGCCCGAATCGTGGAGATGCCCCGATGTCTCCATGACGGCGGTACCGGCGCCGCTTTACAGGGCACCGGTTCCGCTTTACTTGCCACCGGCCCCGTTCGCTGGATCATGAATGGGCTCCGTGCTCTCGCAGCTATCGCCGCCGCCACCGCCCCCGCCGCTGCCGCTGGCCCGGCCCCGCAGCGCCATTGGCCAAGCTGGGGCTCCCCGCAGGCTGACATCATCCCCGCCCGCTCCCCGCTTTGTATATCCCCCCCCATCACACCCCCGGTTCCTGCATCTCTGCGGGGTCGTTCGGGACTTGTAGTGCACCGGGTTGCACCAGGCGCCAGTACCCGTGCTCTCCGACAGACAAATCCCGAACGACCCCTCATCTGTTTAACCTATTGAGTTCCCCCACGGGCATCCCCCCTCCTTTTGTATAATCCCCCTTAATCCATTTATAGAGGCTGGAAATTACGAGCAGCAGCTGGAGCAGGTGTTCCCATCCTGGAGGTGGGTCACCCCACAGATGGGGGGATGGTGTTTGTGTCTCACGATGTCCCTGAGATCAGGGTCAGAGTAATGGTGGACCCTGAATATATATATATGTTATGTATACATATAGAGGCCTAATCCCCCCCTCAAAACCACCAGCCCAACCAGGAACCACCATCCCCCACCCGCCCATTGTGCACAGTTGTTGCAGGAGAGGAGCAGATAGTGTATGAGTTTGGGAAGCAGATCATCTGTAGGGAATTGGATACTAGAAATGTTATTAAAAGACACCATGAAACATCCAGCTGGTGACCCCCTGCTTGAACTACACTTCTGCCTCCCCAAAGGGGGGAAACCCATGGCGGGGGTAGGGCAGGATCACCTGTGTGTCCCATCCCAAGAAATGAGACACAGGCCCAGAGTGGCAGCAGTTCTCAGGGTCAGAGCTTTATTCCAGAACAGGAAGCATTAGTAGGAGGTGGAGGGGAAGATGCTAGGGCGATGAGGGGATGATGCAGCCCCCAAGCCCCAGTGGAGAAACATGGAGCTATAGGTTCCTGTGGAGTGACTGCACCAGCATCTCCAGCTGCTTGCCCAGGGCCATTTTATCCCCGTCATTGGTGATCACCCAATCAAAGGCCACTCCCTCGTCCAGGCCACACTCAGATTCAGCGTCGTCCACCCCTGGTAGCACAGAGCCCAGGGAGGCCTCAAGGATGGTCAGGATACATCTATCTGTACCCCCACCATGGCCTCACCCCCCCAGAATTGGGGGCCTTGATCCAGAGCCTCTTGCTCACACTGCCAAGGAATGGAAGTAGAGGCAGCAGACCTGTGTCCATTGGACAACCCCAGTTTTGGTGTCACACTAGGTGAAGCTGCCCCTCACTTGCTCACCAGTGACAAAGACCCAGTTCCTCCTCTTCCTTGTCTCCTCAGTAGCGACCACCCGCACAGTCTGCACCACATCCCCATAGGCATCCCGGAACCACTCCACATCCGAGAGGCGCCGTGTATCACTCACGACCTGCACAGGGGCTCCATCAACACCTGTCCTCTGCCCTCAGTGCCCTGTGCACTCCCCAAAACTCACCCACACTGGCTGCAGCACCCCCTCCACTGCTGCACGGCAGAAGAAGCCAGGGTCACTGTGGCGCTTCTCCTCGCCCCAGCGGATCATGTCCTGACGGAACATCTCCTTGTAGTCGCTGGCATCCAGGAGTCGCTGAAAGTCGAGACCATGCTCCTGTGGGGAAGGGGGTTCAGTAGGCATGGCCTGGGCCAATAAGCATGGCCAATAAGCATGGCTGTTGTGACATGCCATGCCTCAGCACAGCATGGTGGAATGGGATGGCTTAGTACAGCACAGCACGCAACAGCTTGGCATGATGTGGTACAGCACAATTGTGGGATAGCACAATTTGGCACAGCACGTCCTGACATGGCTTGGTGTGGTGCAGCGTGGCATGGTTCAGCACAGCACGGCAAAACATCAAGATGGCACAACAGTGTGGCAGGGCACAGCTCAGCACTGTGTGGCGTAATGTAGTATAGCATGAGCATGGGAAGGCACAGAACAGCAAAGCACATGCCCTAGCTGTGTGGCACGGCATGGCTCGGTGTGGTACAGTATGAGCGTGGGACGGCACAGCATGTGGTAAAACACGGCACTGCCCAGCACAGCTTAGGACGGCATGGCACTGTATGTCATGGTGTGGTACGATATGAGCGTGGGACGGCACAGCACGGCAATGTCCTGGCACAGCTCGGCGCGGCTGTGGTACCTTGGCGTACTGCTCCTTGAGGGGCCCAGAGAGGCGCAGAATGGTGCAGACGTCGGGACCCAGCCTGTGGGAGACGGGTAAGCAGGACGGGCACTGGCACCGGCTCCACTTGGCCAAGTCCCGGCTCCCTGTCCTCCGGTACTATCCTCCCACCCCGTGCTTTCCCCGCCCTCACCCCCGGCCCCAGTCCCGCCCCGCCCGGTACCGGCTCCTCAGCTCCTCGGCCACGAAATCCTTCCCCGATTTCCTCTTCCCGCTCAGCAGCACCACCGCACGCGGCGCCGCCATAGGCGCCTCCGACCCCGCGCTAGCCCGCTGACTCCGCCCCCGGGCAGGACGCGTTTCTCACGGCGCCCCCTCCCGGGCAAAGCCAACACCGCAGCGAGGGTGCCCGCGAATCCCCGCGGGGATATGGCAGGTCCTGCCCCCCCAGGATCCTATACCCCCAGCAGTCATCTGCCCCCCTGCCCTCCCCTTCCCCCAGCGCCCCCACTTCCTCATCACCCCCCCCCACTCTCCTCTAAAGCTCCCTTTCCCCAGTACCCTGTTCTTCCCAACATCCCCTTTCCTCTCAGCATCTGCATTCCCACAGCACTCTTCTGCCAACAACCTTTATTCCTCTTCTGCACCCCGCTTTCTCCCAGCATCCATCACCCCCAGTATCCTCTTTTCTCTCTGAGCACGCTTCCTCAATATTCCTATGCGCCCTCCGCACCCCACTTTTTCAACTGCCCCTCACTTCCTCCAGCAGTCCCCTTTCTTCTTCACTGTTCCTCCTCTAAATCCCCATTTCCCCCTGCGCCCCCAACAGCCTTTCTTCCTCCCAGCAACCCCCTTCCCTTCCAACACACCATATTCCTCTCTGCCTCCCCTCTTCATCTGCACCCACTCTCCCGCAGCAGCCCCTCCTCTTCCCTACACTCCTTCCTTCCCTCACAGCATTCTTTGCCCACAGCACTCCAGTCCCCTCTGCTCTCCCCTTACACACCCTATTCCTCCTCTGAACCCCCACTTCCCCAGCTCTTCCCTCAGCACCCTCCTTTCCCCCCCCCAGCACCCCCATTTTCCCCACATGCACACAGCTCTGCCCAGCAGTCACTTTATTCACGGCAGCAGCATCACACGGTGCATTTAGTTGGGATGTGGCCCTACTTGACCCTACAGGGTATGACTGTAGCCCCCAGAACCCTATAAACAGCACATGAGGAGTCCTTGTGTGGGGGTGCTGGCACACTACAACACTGCCCCCCTGGCTCTACCCACGTGTGACATGCTGTCTTGAGGCTCTCTGGCTCCGCATGTTCCCGGAGGTGCTGCAAGAAAAGGGGAGGCGTGATGGGGTACAGGAGGGGGGAATCCCTGGGGACCCCCAGCACCACCTGCCCCAGCTCACCTACTGTAGTGCTGCAATATGTACTCCTCGAAGCCATCAACCGCCTCCTTGTTGCCCCACTCCTGCCATGCCACCTCTTCAAGCAGCTCCTCCACATCATCCACAAAATCGACAAACCGCAGGCAGTCATGGGCAAAGACACCGTCAGCCCTAAAGGCCCAATCAAGCTGTGGTGCCAGCCTCCTGAATTGTCTCCCCAAGCCCAGCTGCCTCATGAAGCTCTCCAGCAGTTGCAGGAACTGCACCTTCTGCACCGGCTCCAGTGCAGCCCCAAGCACTTTCTGTCCCTCCCTTTGGGCACAGTCAGTCACCCCAGAACAGCCCTGTGGTGCCCGGTACTGCCTGAGCTGGGGCAACTCACAGGAACCGTGCTGGGGGTGGCTGCAAGGCAGCTGTCCCCCAGCTTTGCCTGGCTTGTGCTCACGGGGAGACTGGGGATACTTTTTTTGGGGTTTGCCATGCTCTCTCCTCTCCTGCTTGTGGGGGGACCCCCTGACGCCATGCTGTTTGTGCCACCTGCTCTCCTTCTCCACCTTCAATGGCTTCTTCCAGGGTCTGGAGAAGGACCCCAACCCCTCTGCCTCCAGCACCTGGGCCAGGTGCTGGTCCAGGGTGCTTAGTTCCTCCACAAGCACCTCAAGATCCCCAGAGCCCTGCATACGATCCAGGGTGGCCACTAGCTCCTGCCACAATGAATCCAGACTGCCATGCTGCCGTGCGGCAGCCTTGCTGTGCACTGGTGCACCTGTGGCACACGGTTGCTCTGCTGTTGGCTCCCCGGGGCTGCCTGATGCCCCTGTGGCCTTCAGGCGCCGCAGCTCAGCTTGGGCCTCCCGCAGCGCAGTGACCTCCTGCTCCAGCGCTGCACGCAGCTGTGCATTTTCTGCAGCCAGACTCTGCTGCTGTGCTCCAGCTGCTGCCACCTCACCTTCATTCTTGTGCAGCAGTGCCTGCAGTTCTTCCTTGTGGGCCTAGGGCAGGGGTGGGGGGCTGTGAAAGAGGTGGCAGTGGGAGAGCAGCACTGGGACACGGCACTGAGACATGGTACTGGGCACCAACCTGTAACTCTGCCTGCATGAGCCTGATCTCCTGGTTCTCTTTGGCTAGCTTGTCCAGGAGTTGGCTCATGGACTGCATGCTCTGCAGGCCACCAGCGTCTGGCAGAGAGGGCTTCTGCTGTGAGTCCTGGAGGACAGGAAGGTTGGGAGCTCTGGGGGTGTTGAGGACATCCTCTGCCCTCAGTCCTGCTTGAGAGCCCTCCTTACATTGCTGTCTATGGATGGCAGCAACTCCTGCTCTTCAGCAGCCAAGTCCCAGCTCCCCACACTCTCCACAGGACCTGCAGAGAAGGACACGGGTCTGAATGTCCAAGCTGCTCCAAGATGTCCCCCTACTGTGTGGGCTAGCCACCTGTACTCACCATCTGCCATGTCATAGATACCACCTGGGAAGAGGAGGGGACAATGAGGGGGATGTCTGGACCGCACCCTGTCCCTGGGGCCTAGGCCACTGGGACCCCCACTTACCAGTGATGATCAGCAGGCCCACAGCAACCAACGCCAAGGCACCCAGCAAGTACTTGCTCACACTGAGCCCATCATCACCAGTGTCTGGTATCCTTCGGTGTGGGGCAGGCGCGACAGTGTGGGACCCAGAATGTGGCCTGTGGCCTTGCCGCCACTGCAGGCCCTCCACGTTATTTTCACTGCTGGTGCAGCACACATCCTCCATTGTTGGCCCTAGGGAGAAACGGGGCATCTCCAGGGAGGGTCTACATCTAAAGACTGCCAGCAGAGATTCCCCCAGGCCAGTCCCCTAGGAGGCCCTGACCTGCTTGGGTGGTGTCAGGGAAGGGTTTTGGCTCAGCCTCAGCATTCAGCTCCTCCTGCTCATTACCCTCCAACGTGCTGGGCTCTGCAGAGCCATCCAGGGCAGGCACTGCCCATGCCCTGGAGTCCTCACACTCCTCTGGGTCCTGCAGACACAGGCACTGGCACATGGCATGTCTCTATGTGGGGAGCAGCCCACCAGTTCCAGCTCAGCCCCAGCCCCCCAGTTCTGACTCACCCCCTGCCCACTGCCCTCAGGGCACAAGGTCCGGCTGGGGAAGGTAGTGGAATCATTGATGGTCAGGGCTGGGGAGAAGCAGAGCATGGGGATGAGACAGTGGTACAGGAAGGTGACACCAGGCTTGCCCCATACCCACAGTGGCTGCCTGCCTGTGACTGTGTCCTGGGTGCCTTCATCCTCCTCCTCCGGTTCCTCATCGTCAGACCTGTGGGAGGCTGAGTCCTGCTCTGGACCCACCGTGTCAATGGGAAGACCCTATGGGAAGGGGGGACATGGGGAGATACATTTAGCCCTGACCTCCATGTGCCCCACTCTGGCTGCAGCCCCAGGTAGGCTCTGGGGGTGGGGGGGTAAGCCTGGGGATCTCCAGCTCTGAAGGGCTGCCCTAAGGGCTCCAAGGCGTGGGGCCCCCAGTTTTGGGGTGTTGTCCAGGAGACCTCAAGCAGTGAGGGTCTGCTCTGGGGGTTGCCTGCTCGTACCTCACTGCCTGCCAGCACCCAGCTGCTCTCTGAATCGCCGGGATCCAATTTCTCTGCCATAGGGACACTCCAGTGCTATCTGCAAGGGGACAGATGGGTGGACGCACAGACAATGGGACATGACCCAGCTCCCAGTACCAGCTGAATGTGACGGCGAGAGCCATGGTCCCGATGCCAGCCAGTCCTTCTAGTCTATAGTTGGGGGGCTTTCAGGGAGCCTTTCCGGTGCACCGGCTCTGCAGCTCTCACCAGCTGCTGCCACGGGCTATTTTTAGCCGGTGATGCCGCCCAACAGGTGGACGGGAGACACGGGGCCTTGCGTGGAGAAACCAGGGGCCCCGGTCGGGATCCCACCGTCCCACAGCAAAGTGGCAACACCGGAAGGGGGTCTCGAGCGGCCCCCCCCCCCCCCCCCCCCCCCCCCCCCCCTCTTCCCCCCATCCGGGTCCCAAAACTGGCCTGGGAGTGACGGCCCCGCCGCTGACAACCCCCTCCTCTCTGTTTCCCACGGCCTCGTCCGAGCTGCGCCCGCACCCCTCAGCCCCGTCCCGATGCCGGTTCCGGCCTTGCACGGGCACCGCCTCACCGCGGCCCGGGCGGTACCTGCACCCGCCTCGTCCTGCTGGGAACTTTTCCCCGGGACCGCCGCCGCCCCTGAGACGGGGCGGGGCACGTGACACGGGCAGCCAATCGCAGCCTGCGGCGCAGCGTTTCGATGAGGTGCGTGGGGGCGGGAACAGCGGGAGCGACCCCACCGCTACCGAACACGCCATCCCGCAGTGCCTCCCCCACCCGGTACCAGAAAGACACCGACACCCCTGGAAACCTTCTTCGGACAGACACCGACACGCGCGTTTAAGAATTTTATAACGACGGTACAAAAGTTTCCATTAACGATTGCCTAAAACGGAAGGCCCTGGGGTGGGGAGCGGTACTGGGACCATCCCGAGCACCAGAGCAGAGGACACACCGGGACCGCCCTGTGAATGTGGAAGGGGGCACCAGGACCGCTGCACAGCCCAGGAGGTGCCCCCTGCAAGGGCAATGATCTAACTGGGAGCAGCACTGTGGAACACCAGGAAGCCTCAGCCCTCGCAAAGCTGGTGCACTGGGGGCCAGAGCCTTGCCCACAGCAAAGGGCTGACAACGGCATGGTCAGCACCGTCTCAGATCCCCTGGCAGGTCCTGGTCGCAGGCAGTGCCTGGTGAGCAGCCACAGCCAGTGCATGGCAGTGCTTCTCTGGCTGGCAGAGGGGGAAGTGACAGCTACAAAAAATGGGGGTTTGGTCCTAAATCAGTGGGGGAAACCTGTACATGGTGGCTGAATGGTGGCTCAGCCGTCGTTGGCAGTCACCAGCTGTCCCATGCCCTCCCGGATGTAGACTGACTGGATCTCCTTCGTCTTGAGGCAGAAGTCGCAGGCCCAGACAGCAGAGGCCTCAGTGGTGAGCAGCCCATAAGCATTCTCAGTCATCCCTGTGCACTCTCGGTGGAACCACTTCTGGCAGGAGGCCTCACACAGGATGGCATCCTGGTCGTCATTCACCTCGTTGCGACAGGCCCCGCAAGGGTACACAAGCCCTGGTGGCGGCTGGTGCCCAGAGGTGCTGGTGGCCTTGCTGGGGGGCGGCAGTGGGAGGCTGTTGGTCTCAGGAGTGCTGGTACTGCGGCCAGCACTGTTGGGGGTGAAGCCAGGCTGTGCCCCATTGACAGTGGCGGGGGAGCCCGAGTGCTGCTCCTGGGCAAAGGTGCTGGGGGGAGGGTTCTTGCCCCCCTCTTCGCTGCTAGTAGGGAAGTTGGGGTCCGCCCCAGGGAAGGGACTGGCTGTAGGGGGCAGGGGTGGCACGTTCTGCCCAGGGCGCTGCATGGGCGATTGTCCAAAGAGATTGCTGGCCTGGCTGAAGCGCTGAGCCACTGCTGGCCCCGCGGTGGGGTTGAGGGATGGTCCGGGACCCATGTCCCCCCGTGGGGGCTGCCCCATAGTGGGAGACATCATGGGCCCGAAGCCTGCAACAGGCCCCTGCATAAGCTGCCCCATAGGGGGGCTGAAGTTCTGTCCTAGGGACTGGCTGAAGGGCTGCCCGGCGAAGGTCAAGCCACCCGGCTGCACATAGTTTGGATTCTGGGGGGGCATGCTAAAGGCCGGGCCCATCTGCCCGGAGGCGAAAGGAGGGGGCTGCCTCCGCAGGGGCTGGGGACCCCCGCCGTAACCAGGGGGCACCTGCGGCGACATCCCCCCCTGCACGCGGAAACTGCCGAAGGGGACGGGGCTGCCCAGGAAGGGGGCAGGGGCTGCCCCCACCTTGGGGGCTCCGAAATCATCCTCGAAGGGATTTGAGGCCACCAGGTGGTCCACCATGGGAGTGGGCGGCGGGGCGAACTCCGAGAGGTGCGAATAGGCAGGGCCCTGCGGGGAGAAGGTGGCAGTCAGGGTTGCTGCGGGCCGCCCCCGGCCTCCGCACCGCCCCGAGCCCGGCCCTACCTGAGTGTTGGACTTGCGCCGCTTCTTTTCGGGGCTCTTCATCTGCAGCCCTACGGGGACAAGGGAGGCGGCGTCAGCAGGGCCGAGGCGACCCCCACCCACCCCAGTCCCAGTCCACCCGCGCTCACCTGCCTTCCCCTGCTTCCGGCCGGGCCCGCCGGCGGCAGCGCTACCCGCGGGGTGCGGGGGCCCCGGCGGGGGCGGCGGGGCCGGGACCGCTCCCTCCAGCTTCTCTGTGTGCGGGGCCGCCATAGCCCTCACAGCGCGCGCGTCACCGCCATAGCCCGACCGGAACCGGAATCCGCGCTGGGCCAATCACACCGCGCAGGGGTAAGGCGAAGTGCGCGAGATGTGTCGATCACCGCAGACTCCCACCCCACCCCTTTGGTCGGACCAAACCAAGTGCAGCGCGATGGAAGGGGGGGCACGATAAAGGGCGACGGGACAGACCACCTACGAGGTCCTGGGGGGAATGGAAGGAAAAAGGACGAAGAGTAGCGCCCGTAGGGGAGCATGGGGCGGAACCCCCGGCCCAAGTGACCCCCCCACCCAGCTCACACCAGCCAGGGCCTAGAGAAATACCAACTTTAATACAACCGCGAGTTCCTTTGGTATAGTGGGGCCAGGGGCCTGGGGCTGCGAGGGGCGGGGCTGCACTTTGGCTTGGGGGAGTTACACTGGGCATGCAGGGGGGGTCCTCCCGCCAACCCCCCGGGGCTGCCAGAGTTGCCCGTGCCCAGCCGGGACGGGCAGGGAGGAAGGGGACGTGGTGGTGCACGTCCTGGAGCACAAGCATGTCTTGGATGGGGTACAGGGTGCTGGGAGCATGGGGGAGGCTCTGTAACCAGCCCCTGCCCTTGCATAAGAGTATGGGACCTGCGGGGTCAAGGCACAGATTTAACATGTAAAGTGATCCGATACAGTCGAGGGCCTCGTGCTTGGAGGAGCAGAGCCCCCCAGGGGCCCCATTCCTGGCCCAGGGGCCAGAGATAAGGACAGGCTGCCTCTGGCTCAGGAGGGCTCAGCCCTGCCAGTCCTGAGCCCATGCTGGTGAGCACAAGAATGGCTGTGGCACGACAGCAGGGCTGGGTTTTGGTAGGAGCTGAGCTGCTCTGCAAAGGTTGGAGCTGGAGGGGCAAGGGCTTTGCAAGAACAGTTCCCCACCCTGCAGGCACTCACAGCCTGAGTGCCCCCATGGCCACCAGCTCAATCTGGTGAAAGGAGAGAGGCCCTGTCCTCTGCCAAGTCCATGCTCAGTCCCAGAAGGAGCACCTAGAAGAGTCTGAGGGCTCCCTGGGGCATAGAACATGGCCAGAAGGCTGCGCATTGGGGGTGCTGTGCACTGGGGTCCCCAAGCGCTCACAGTCTCCTCTCCACTGGCTGCTGCAGGCACATCTCACTGCCAGCTGAGATGATGGGCAGGTGATTGTCCATGTGGTAGCTGATGAGGTGGCTGACGCTCTCAAAGCGATGATCTTTTGTCCGCACCTGGGGGACCAGAAAAGGGGCACTCAGGAGGCTGTCAGTGCCCACATGAGACCAGAGCCACCACCCTCCATGGCATGGGCTAGGCACAGACCTGGGGCTGCAGTTTCAAACCCATGCTCCACCAGACCCTCTCCATCCCCAAAGCCAGCCCAGAGTTGTCCCCCTGATGAGCAGTGCAGAATCGCAATGCCCTGGTGGCTCATGTAACCCCTATGACCAGCCTTGTTGTCCCAAGCTCCACCCCCAGGCCCCTACATGGACTCACCACACCCTCAGGATCGACGAGCAGCAAATGCTTGGGCTGCCCACCCTGCAAACCAGTCAGCACGTACTGGCCCGGGGTGGTGGTGCTCTCCCGCACCAGAAAGTCTCCATTCACCTTCAGCAGCTTCTCAGCCTCCTTGCGGTTCATTTTCCCATGATACCAGTGCTCCCGTCTCAGCTGCTCCTCCATGGAGGCCACCACCTGGGCAGGGGGCAGCCCCACAGGTACAGATGGGGGCACACGCAGGGCATCTTCAAAGGGCTCTGCAAGGAAGAGAGGAGCAGGAGGACCATGACCAAGCCCACAGCCACCTATCCACTGCCCTGGCTGTAGCCACCATTCCACTCACTCATGTCGAAAAGGTCCCTCTGTGTACTGCCATTGGCTGTTGCTGGGGTGCCAGCAGCTGAAACTTGGCGTGTCTTGTCTATGTTCTGCACGTTGACGTAAGATGGGTCATCAAACAGGTCCATGCGGCCAGATGTGCCTGCTGGAGCTGGGTATTTCTCTCTTCCTGGTACCAGGAGCACTGTGGTCAGCAGGGCTTCAGCCCACCTTGGCTGCCCACCAGTGCCTACCATCAAAGCACTTGGGGTATATGAAATTGGATGGAGACTGGCGACACCCATTACATTACCTTGGGCAGGAGCATGCTGCTTCTGGGGGTCATACTCCCCACCAGACGACTGGCCGACAGGCTGCAGGGAGAGGCAGTGGTGAGCGCTCACTCCCTTTCCTGCTCATCCCCCTTCCTACTCCCCACACACCAGGCTGCCAGAGATACCAGGGACATAAAAAACCTCAGCAGAAACCATGGCCCAGCTGGGGTATCTACATCTCCCTTATAAGATAGTGGCTTCCCAAGAGGACATGCCCAGAACCTCACCAGTGTGGCACCCAAGTGATTTGCGGTCTGAGCAGCCCCATCCTGCAGCCGCATGTCCACAACCCCCCCAATGGGAGGTTCCTTGCCGGGGAAGTCGTTGTAGTACTGGTGATCTGGGGCTGGTTCCTCCTCTTCTTCATCCCAGGCAGAGCCATCAAACCCTGCCATCCTGGGAGAGTACAGTACAGATAAGCCCGTGACAGCAGCCATGGCTGCATCCCCTCTCCAAAACCACCTTCTTCCTTGTCTCATAACCCTGCTCTGACCTGTCGTGGGGGGTCACCAGCTTTGGAGGGTTCTTCAGGTACTGCTTGAAGCGCAGCTCAAAAGCCTGCCCGATGGTGCTGATCACATCCTGTGCCAAGCCTTCAGGACACTCCAGGATATGGCAGGCTGGGTAGAAAATGATGAAATGGGATTGTGGAACTCCAGCACTAAGGTTCTTCACTCCTGAGCCTGGCCTGTACACCTCAGAGCTTTCTTATGGGTCATCCAGTTTCCCTTCATACACTGAGCTGATCCTGAACACCTCCAAAGTGGGATTTTGGTATTGAGGACCCTTGCAGCACCCTCACCTCTCTGATTGACGGGGTCTTTGGCAACATAGGCAACATATTCGGCTGTGTCCTGTGGGTGAGACAGCAGCAGTGAGACAGGGCTGCTGGGGACCACTGGGCCCAAGACCTTGGGAGAGGGCAGGAGAGGCCCCTATAAGATGGGGATGGGGACCCTGCATACTCACCGGGTCTCCCCCTGATGCGAAGGATATAGACTGCATGTGGTGGTTGGCGATGATCTGCAAGGTGGAGAGCTTGTTGGACACAGCCAGGAATTTCTTGTCACCCACCCAGGGGTGGCACAACCCTCCCAGGGCTGACCTGCCATGGAGGCTCAAAATCCTCCAAGCCCTGGTTATGAGCCACAGACCACCAGGAAAAGGACTGGGACATCATCAGGAGTGGGGTCAAAACAAGATCTGGCCCCAGGCAAGGGGACTTGGATCTCACCATCTCTAGGAGAGATCCCACAAACTACATGGGATATTCCTCACACCTCTTCAGCCCCAGAGACTGCAGGGAGGTGGGCACTCATCACACAGCCCATCCAGACATTTCCTGGGGAGGCTAGGGGCATCCCTTGCCCCAGCAAGACCTGGGGTGAGATACATGAGGATTCCTCCTTGTCTGAAACCAACCCAACCTCTCCCCATTCTCACCTGCTTGCAGTCTGAGGCCATGAGGTTGAGGCTGCTGGTGGAGATGGTCAGGGTGATGGGCATGCCTGCGAACTTCAGGTTGCTCTTGCCCAGGATGGAGCTCAGGGAGCGGCTGCAGGGCTAGGGACAAATGGTAGTATAAAGAAGGGGCTCCCCAGACCAGACAGCCCAGCAGCAGGAAGACTGCTTCCACAGAAGAGATGGGCACCTTGTCCTCCCTCACCACTGGCCTTGGCCCAAGCCTCAGTTGGGAGATCAGAGCTCTGGGCTGACCAGCACAGCACTGCCAGCTAGGCTGGGATCTAGTCCTTGGTCCTGTGCCCAAACCAGCCATGCAAGCTCCTCAAGCAGCTTCCCAGCCAGGCCTCACCTTCCTTCTCCTCATGGCTCCCTTGGCACCAGGCACAGCCTCACATACCAGCCCAATGGCCTCCCTGCAGGGAGTAGAGTGAGATGTCAGTCCCCATAGTGCCTGCCTTGCCCCAAGACTCCCCAACCAGAGGACCAAGGACATGGGAATCAGCACAGGAGACAGGGTGACGAAGTAGAAGTTCTCAGGCAGTGCCAGCTGGGGCTTTTTGCCCACATGGCCTCATGTAGTGAGTCCATGTGGGCAAAGTGCACTTGAATGAGTATTTGATGGGCTCCAGCAGCCCCTGGCCCCCACCGAAAGCCCCACATGCTACCAGGGGCTTGCCTAGGGCTTAGACAACTTCCTCACCCCTCCCCAAAAGGACCAGCCCCTGAGGAGAGGCAGAGCTCACCTGGTCACCTGTGTCCTGGTGTTGAAATCCAGAGCCCTCATGGACTGGAGCACTTCCACACAGCCCATGTACTGTGCAAGAGAGCAAGGTGAGCTTGCCAGCCATGAAGTTTGTCCCCCAAGCAGCCAGGGAGGGGGCTGGGGCCTCAAGCACCCCACCTCTGCAGCAGTATCTTCCTTGATTGCCCATTGCCCTGCCCTATCCTCCACCTCTCCCCCAAAGAGTATGGTGCATCCTACCACCAGGAGGTCCCCAAATCCCCACAGTGACCCTTCCCACTCTTCCCCACTCCCCAGCACTCACCCGGACGTGGTAGGAGACCCCGGAGCCCATGACCTTGTCATCGGGATGCAGCCAGCCACGGGTGGGCTTATTGACAAAGCTGCCATGGCGGGTCCATTCATCACCCCCCAGCTGGCCACCTTCCACCCGCGTCTTCTTCCCACAGCTCAGCTTGTTCATATCCTGGTAACAGACAGTGACAGGTCTCACTGAGGTGGAGCTGGCAGCACACCCTGGCACCAGCGCTGGCATCCCAGGGGAAACAGGTCCCCATGGCTGCTGTTGGCTGAAGAGCCCCACAAGCTGAGCAAGTTGGCGGGATTGGAAAGCTTCAGGTTGGCCATTTTGGGGAAGAAGGAGCAGAGGGTGGTAGGGCTCTCTTCCAACTCGGGTGAGAGCTCCCCAAGAGGTGCAGCATGGCTGAGGGAGGAGGAGGACAGGGAACCAGGCAGAGATTGCATGCTTGCAAGGGACTCCACTGGGGAGGGTGGGACTCCCAGGCCCGCCATAGCCTCCTCCAGAGAGGAGAGAGACTCATTCCACAGGTGGTTGTATTTGCTCTTTTGCAGAAGATCCATTGTGGAGGCAGGTGAGAAGGGCCACCGCCGCCCTGTCCAGAGTGGCAGTAGGATGGATGAAGCCAGCTGGGCCCCACAGAGAGTCCAAGTGCCTGCAGCCACCAGGAAGCTGCCCCCAAACAGAAGCCTCGGCTGAACTCTGCATTAGGTCCATGCCAGCCCAGCATGGCTGGCAGGGAGAGCTGAGCCTGGGACACTGGGCAGCGTGTCCAGGGGCTGCCCAGCACTGTGCAGGCACAGCCGATCAATCATCATCGGCATCAGCAAGGGTGTGCAAATCCATTCAGACTGAGAGCAACACACCACAGCAGGGAGGAAATGGGGCTGCAGCAACACCCTAGGGTGCCACTGGCACAGGGAGGGGAGCTCAGAATGCTCTGCTCTCAGCCTGAAGGTCCTCAAGCCCCAACACCGGGCCAGCAACAAATCCCACTGTCTTCATACAGGACCAAATCCAGCTCCCTCTGCCCTGCTGCTGGGTTCAGCACAGCCACCCTCCACCCTACAGCTCACTCCAGCCCCTGTGCCACTGCCTGCTAAGAGAAAATCAAAAGCATTAATATTTAAAGCCTGGAGACGAGGCAGACATAGAGTGCATCCAAGCCCATCCCAGCCCTGCTCTGAGCACTGTCCAAGAGGGAACGAGGTCCTTCTGTGGCAGCCAGCACCACGCAACCCATGTGCCAGTGGTGAGCAGCTGCTGTTAGCTTGCCAGGCTCTGCCGGGGGAGCAGCTATGCTGAGATGACACTAGTGCTCGCAATTTCCTGGAATACAGGGACGTGCATTCCTCTGAGAGCACAGATCTTGCCTGGAAGACTGGTGGGAGAAAGATGAGGATGGCCAGGAGCAGGATACCGGTAGGCTGTGCGCTAGGCAAGGTAGGGCCCAGCACAAACCCCAGCCATGGTGGGGAGCCTGTGGAAGATGCTGCAGCTAATCATTGCTGCTTCCTGCATCCCAGCTGTTTCTCCCGGGAGAAGAGATGAAGGGGCTGCAGCAGATCGGAAGAGCTGTGCTGACTCAGGCGGCGGGGCAGGCTCTGCCCATGGCATGGGCTGCGCTGGGGCTGGGGCACAGCACAGGAGGGGCTCCCAGCTAGAGGTGGGAATGCAGCGCATATCTGGAGCAGAAAAATCAAGGTCACAGGCGGAGCTAGCAGGAGCAGGCGGCAAGAACGTGCTGGGGGCAAAAGCTGGCCCCTTAACCTTGGGGAGCTGGGCAAAGCTCCCACCAGTGGATCAGGGGGCTCAGGGGCAGGTGTTCCCTGTTCCCCTATCCGTGACACACTTCCATGCACCAGGAACTTGGGCCAACCTGACTGTGCTGCCCTCCACAGCCTTGGCCCCGATGAGGAACAAGAGAGCTCTTCCCACTTCACCACCTATGGGATGAGGCAAGGAGTTCAGGTAGAACCTAAACCCTGACACACCACAAGTCAGACCCTTACCAACCACAAGGTGCTCTGGCCACCAAACCAAAACTGGGTAAATCCAGGCCAAGGAAAAGGCTCTCCCTGCTTGGAGCCTTTGCCCAGCACTGCTTGGCATTGGCAGCTGCCTGCTCCACTTCACAAGGCCTGGCATACTGCCATGGGGACAGGGAAAGGAAAGCCAGAACAGGGCTGAAAATTGCCACCTATGTGATGTGAGGGACTATGACACATGACAGTGGGCCCATCACTGAAGTATCTCCTTGGCCATGCACACTAGCCCTGTGAATGCCATCCACCCCCACCTCACCCATGGTGGTCCCACAGGTGCAGAGAGCCTGTGCTGGCTGTTCCACCAAGTGCTTGCCCCCTTCAGGGGCCCCTGGCTGTTTGGCGCTGTGACCTTCCTGTGGCTGCAGCACCACTCCCCTAAAGAAAAGCAGGAAGCCTGGAGCCAGGAAGTTGCTGGCCCGGTGAGGGGCCAGTGCAGCCCTGCTGCCAGGGGAGCCTGGCTGGGTGGCATCAAGTTGCTGCGGGGCAGTGGGGTTTGCCCACGACAGATTGGCCATTGGTTGATGTGGGCCTGGGCTTGCCTGGCGTGGCAGTTCTGTGAGCCCCAATGCTTCCCCAAGATAAGAGCAGGAGGGAATTGCCAGGGGGCAGGAGTGTCTCCTTGGCCCATTCCCACCACCCCAGGGCTTTGGAGCAGCCATCACCTCCAGGAAGCAAAGGGCTGATGAGCCTCCCAGCTGAAGCCCCTGCTCAGACACATCTCTGCTTTTATAAGCTGGAGTAATTAATGATTTTCTCAGAACGTTCGAGGCCAGTTTTGCCCACATCACTCAACAGCCCTTGACAAGACGCATGGCAGCTCTGAGCCCTTGAAGACCAGAGGTGCTACCATTGCAGCTACCCCAGGCCCCAAGTCCACCCCAGGGCACCAGAGCTCCCTCCCAGTGGGTTCTGAGTGCAGAAGGCAAACCTAGAGATGTGCAAAGGTGCAGAACACCAGCCCTGTCTGAACAGGCAGTCCCAAGCCCTATCCCACAGGCTGCAGCCTTTCCCCTTTCCAGGCAGTTGCCAGGAGCTCCTGTTCCTGCAGCAGAATATGAGCAGAACAGCTGGAAAAACTGTCCCCAGGGAGCTCTAGGGACATATCCTGGCCCAGCTGCCCCATGTGCCCTGCCACCACAGAAAGACAACGGATCATGAAAAACAGAAGGATGTGGACTACTTTCAGGCACCTGGGACTGGTTTCATACACCACCTGGGGCAAGGAAGAGAAGCAGAGTGGCAATACTCAGGGCTCCACTACCAACATCCTCCCTGGAAAGAAACCGGGAGCTGAGTCAGAGGCCTGGAACATGCCAGTGGTTTGACAAGAAATTGCAGCAAGGTGCAGGCAGGCACACATACAAACCTTGCCCTGGGCAGGAGACCCCCTCTGTTCAACTGCAGCCAATGCCGAACCTCTGGGGCAGAGGTGAAGCAAAGAACACTCAAATCCAGCCAACAGCTGATTTTTTTCCCCCACGCATCACAGCAGCATCAAACAACTTTTATGCATTCCTGTATGCAACCTCTCCTTCATTCTGAAGACGGGGTTAGGAGATGCCAGTGGAGATCTGGGGAAGAGGCTGGAGACCTCCCAGAAGGCAGAGGAGGCAGGCAGGATCCACCACCAAAGCCACTTAGCCCTCCACCGAAGTCCTTACCACATACTCCATCGCCGGCAGAGGGCAGGGCAGGCCCTGGGCAGGGAGCAGAGACACACAGCCCCTCTCGTCTGGCACTCCGACCTGCGGTTCGGGGACAAACAGGGAGTTAGCCAGCCCTGTCCCAGCCCGCTGAGGTGGGGGCCATGGTGCCAAGAGGTAGACCCTGCTCCTCCATGCTGTCCACAGGTGGATGGGGCTGTGGCTACTGTGCAACATGCTGCTGACACAGAGGGTGAGAGAAACCTGGAAGCCACCTTCTTCCCATTGGAGAGAGGATGGAGATGGGATGTGCTGGGACAGGAACACGAGGCTGAGCCTGGCACTGCTTGGGCCCTGCCCACACTGGCAAATGATATTTGGGGCTGAGAGTCACTCTGTGACCCAAGATGTGTCAGACCCGATTCCTGCCCAGCCCAAAAAACAGTACTGGAATGCCACAGGCGAGGAGGGAGAGTGAAGGCAACCCAGGGGGGCAGAGCTGCCCCCTCCTCCACTCCCTCAGCTGGCACCCTGATGCAAAATTATACACAGAGCCCCCAGGGCTGTGTGTCCCTTCCTCCCAGGGGACCAGTGAAGCCATGGAAAGAGTCTAGAAAGAATGAGCTGGCAGAGGCAGGAAGCTCTGCAAGGGGAAAACAAGGCAAGCAAAGCTCTTCCCACTCACACTGCCAAGCCGAGGCAGTCAAGGCCAGGCCAGCGGAGCACTGCAGAACAGCAGACATGATTTACTGCTTGGCAGCAATTGTACCTTTATGTGCGGCCTGTACCAGCTGTCCAATAGCTTGGAAGGCAGCAAGATAAGGAGGGCTAAGCTTGGCAGTGGCAGTGGAGATCGACCCCTGCAGCACTATGCCACTGCAAAGCAAAGATGGCGACCGAGCCCTTTGGAATCGGGCACCAAGGCTGCTGGCAGGGAAGGAGCATCTGGACCTGCAGCCAAGGTGCTCAGCCCTACCGAAGCCCATTTGTGTCCCTCCCAAGAATGGGACACTGCTTTGCACAGCTCCAGAGGTGGCCCAGCCAAGGCCCCACCAAAAGGCAGTGGATTCTCATGCCCGCTTGGCTGAGAAGAGATGGCATCTTCAGCCCCTCTGTTACAGGCTGAGACCAAGGCAGCCCTGGCAAGCACTTACAAGTGCCCTTTGCCCACAAACTTCTGCAGCATCAACGTGGCAAGCAGGGCCTAGGTCACATTTCCTTGGAACCCGTGTCCACAGCCTATAATCTCTGTGGGTAACCCCAGCTAAGAGAACAAATGGACACAACACACTGATGGAGAGGTCCAGACAGAGATCTGCAAGGGGGAACAGCTACCCCTGTCCACAACAGTTGGGTAGGCTCTAGGTATTCACTGCTGCCTTACTCTGAAGCACAAAAAGGATGGCAGGAGGGCCGACCTCAGCACCGCAGAGGCCGCAGAACCCTCCAAACGCAGCCGGTGCCCCGCCCCTGCTGTGTTCATACCAGTCTTGGGGCTCAGGATTCTTCCCAGACCCTGGAGCACCTCTACAGCTGGTGTCCTTCCCGAGTATCGCATCAGCACGGGGTGAGGCGATGCAAGCCTGAGCCCGAGGCACACACAGCCAGCCACCACGTCGGGTGGATCAGCCCAAGATCTTAGCACAGCACGGCACCGGCTCCTCCAGCCCCCGTCGGGCGGCATATAGGAGGGTCCGGGCCTGCCCCACGGCTAGGCTCCCTCACGCTGAACAAACAAGGCAGCTGGGAAGGGCAGCTCGGCCCTCACAGCACAGGGAGCGGCGGCATCCCGAGGGCGGCTGCGGCAGGACCCCCACTCTTTCCGCGGAAGGCAGCGGCGGCGAGCGATGAGGCCTCAGTCCGGCGACAGTGCAGCCACGGGGGACAGCGCGGGGTCTGGCCTTGAATCCCGGGCACTGCGCAGGTCCCCCTTCCTCCATCCGCGCGCGCCCTCACCCCCCCAGCCGGCGCGCGCTCACCGGGCACCATCGGTCACGCGCGGGTTTCACGCCGCTCTCCGCCGGTCCCAGGCTCTCGCGCCCCCTCGCCCCCCTCCCCCTCCCCCTCCGCCGCACTCGCCGCCACTCACTTCCGGCCCGCGCCCCTCCGGCGTGGCCCCGTTGCGCCCATGTCACGTGACCCACGAGCCAATCGCGGGCTGCGCCCAACCCGCGGGAACCAGCGCCACGACCTCGTCGCGTCGCGCGCGCGCCGACCAATGGGCAACCGCCCCTCTCCGCCCCCCCGTTCGGCGTCACCCAATGGGCGCGTGGGGCGGCGGTGTTTGAAAGCGCCGCGGGGGGGGGCGCCAACGGCCGCCGAGGGCGGGCACCGTGGGCCTGTCATGGCGCACAAACAGATCTACTACTCGGACAAGTACGATGATGAGGAGTTTGAGTACCGGTACGGAGCGAGAAGGGGTTCCAGTAAGATCTGCTTGATATGGACGCAGAGATCTTGGTTAAGGCTTACCGGGGCGAGGGAGGGAAATGCCTCGATAACATAAAACGGTGGGGTGGTTTTAACAACTCGCGAGTGGGAGGGGAGTGGTGGGCGAGTCACGGCTCCCTAGTGAAGCAAGAGGGGATTTATCCTGGTAACACGGGGGGATCCCGGTAAGGGTTCTTTGTTGGGTCACGGTGCTGGTCCCGTTAACAGCTTCCCGGTAGGGAATCTCCGTCCTGGGGACTGAGGGGTTGTCGGGGGTGCCCTGGTGTTGACTGAGAGGTGCGCGGGTGCAGGCACGTGATGCTGCCCAAGGACATCGCCAAGCTGGTGCCCAAGACCCACCTGCTGTCGGAGTCGGAGTGGCGGAACCTGGGGGTGCAGCAGAGCCAGGGCTGGGTCCACTACATGATCCACGAGCCAGGTGAGCCCCGCGGGGGAGCGGGTGGCGCCCAGGCGGCCCGGCCTAACCCCCTCTTTTGCCCTGCAGAGCCCCACATCCTGCTTTTCCGACGGCCATTGCCCAAGAAACCAGAAAAGTGAGTGGCCCCTGATCTGCCGAAGCTCCCCGTCCTTCCACGCTGAGAAAGCACCTTCCTCCTCCTCCTCGGCATTCCTCAGGGGCTTCACCCCCTGACCCTCGATGCTGCCTAGGGAATCGATAGTTTTGGCGACTCGGCACTGGTTCCGAGGGTCCTTCCCGTTGTGATCCCTCCAAAGCTTCAATAAAGTGATGTTTGGGAGCTGTCTGTCTGCAGTGCCGGGGGGAGATGGGGTGAAGGGGTCCCGGTACCGCGGAATCTATCCTATTCCCGAGGAGGGCTTCCCGGGGGCTGGGGCTGGGGGGAGGGCCTCCCCGTGCCCACTGGAGAGAGAGCCATGGAGGCGGAGCTGCGCTGACACCCCCCTCACCCTACGGTGGTTCCGTCCCCGCAGATCCCACCTCTCGGCCAATGGGTGCTGGCGAGGGCGCGTGACGGACGTACGGAGCGGCCGGTGACCGCGCGGGGTGGTGTCGCAGTGTGCGGAGGTGGCGGGGCAGCTCCATGTGGGGGGTGCTGCGGGCTGCTCTGCGGGCTAAGGGGCGAGTGGGCGGGTCCTTGTGCGTTGCCGCCTGTCGCCCCATGGCTGCTTCGGGCCCGGCGGCGGTGACCCGGGGATCCGCCGACACTGCCGGCATCATCATCATCGGCGACGAGATTCTCAAGGTGCGGCCGGGGGTGGGCCTGGGCTGCGGGGATGGGGCGGGCTGGATACTGTGCCTGGGGTCGGGGCACCCCGTTATGGGCGTCTGCGTTCCCCTCAGGGCTACACGCAGGATACAAACTCCTTCTTCATGTGCCGACGACTGCGTGCTCTTGGCGTGAGTGTCGCCCGGATCTCGGTGGTGCCCGATGACGTGGAGGCCATCGCCAGTGAGGTGGCTGCCTTTGCTGCCCGCTTCACCTTTGTGCTCACTTCCGGGGGCATCGGCCCCACGCACGACGATGTGACCTTCGAGGCTGTGGCCAAGGCCTTTGGGGAGAAGGTCGTCCTCCATCCCGAGCTGGTAGCTCTGGTGCACAAGTTCTTTGGCAAGACGGAGATGCAGTGCCCTGAGATGAAGCTGGCTCGTGTCCCCGAGTCCTCCCGCCTTAACTACGGCACAGCCGGGCACACTGGCAACACCTTCAAGTATCCACTAGTCAGTGTGCGCAATGTCTACATCTTCCCTGGCATCCCGGCACTGATGGAGCGTGCCTTGGATGGCCTTGCTCACCTTTTTCACAGCAAACAGACACACTTCCACTCCCGTACCATCTACGTGGCATGTGATGAGATGTTCCTTGCACCTGTGCTGGACTGGGCTGATGCCACCTTCCGGGGCCGTGTCAGCTTGGGCTCCTACCCAGACTGGACCAGCAACTACTACCGTGTGAAGCTGACTCTGGACTCAGAATCAGAGCAGGACCTGGAGGAAGCATATTGCTTCTTGATGAGGGAGCTGCCGCCAGGTGTTGCTGTGCCGTTTGTGACAGACTGTGTCTCTCCAGCAGCTGTGGAGGTTTATGGCCTGGCTGAGTCAGGTACCAGAGAGGTGCTGCAGCCCAGCTCTGTGCCTCCATGCTTCTGTCCAGCCTAGCAGGCC
Organism: Cettia cetti; assembly: GCA_013401135.1. Classification (NCBI taxonomy): domain Eukaryota; kingdom Metazoa; phylum Chordata; class Aves; order Passeriformes; family Sylviidae; genus Cettia; species Cettia cetti. The sequence goes on from VZUI01093716.1 coordinate 44,055, forward strand.
TGGGACAATGGGAACACCAGCATGGGAGCAGAGCTTGCCTGTTGTGATGTGCTGGGAGGCTTGAGGGCTGCTGCAGCTGCAGTGGGTGTCATCCCACATAGGTGGGATTGGGACCTGTAACCTCAGTTAGGGCTAGTGGTGGCAGGGTCTAAGAGCACAGTATACAGTAGTAGCAGCAGTGCCACAGTTCCCCAGTGTCCTCATGATCTCTGTCACATTGTGGCCCAGATCTCTTAAACGAGCTCTTGGCTGTGGTGCCTGCTGTGGTGCCAGCAATGGCTCTGCTATTTGTCTGGCTATGAGATATATCCAGATGGTGAAATGCCATAGGCCCTGGGGCCATGCTGAGGCAACATGAGCTGAGTAGGCATCAACTGTCCTGTTCTGGCAGGCTCGGCCCTGGGGCAGAAGGTGGCAGCAGCCCTGCAAACCATCGAGGAGGCTTTGGACCAGTACAGCCTAGTCCAGCTCTGCGTGGGCTTCAACGGGGGCAAGGACTGCACAGCCCTGCTGCATCTCGTCCATGCTGCTGTGCAGAGGTACCCATGCACAGGGCTCCAAGCTGGGGCAAAGCTGAGGGGTCCTCAGACTCTGGCCAGGACTCTGGGGCTCCTGCTTGCTCTACCCTGGGGGAATGAGTGGATTCCTAGGGTCTAGCTGATGGGAACTGGATGCTGCCTTGCAACCAGTTGCCATTGGTCAGAGTCCAGCTGCATTGGGTCTCTCTGCAGGCGGTTCCCAGCAAAGCAGGAGAGGCTGCAGGTGCTCTACATTCGCACTGTGTCCCCATTCCCTGAAATGGAGCAGTTCATTCAGGCAACAGTCCAGAGGTAGGAGGCAGAGGGGTGCTGCGCAGAGGGTGTGCAGCGTTGCTTGCAGCCTGCAGTCAACTGCCCACCCTACCTGCACAGGTATGGGGTTCAGCTCTGCACTGTGGAGGGCTCCATCCGGGAGGCACTGGCCCACCTGAAGGACCAGCAGCCACAGCTGGAGGCTGTCCTGATGGGAACGCGGCGAACGGACCCTTACTCATGTACCCTGACCCCCATGTGTATGACAGATCCTGACTGGCCCCCTTACATGCGGGTGAACCCCTTGCTGGTATGTGGCCTCCACCTGCTTTGGGGCTGGGACTGTTGCCACAGGATCACCACACAGGTGATCCACCCCCATCCTGGACAGCTTCTCTCTCACAGATTCTTGCTCTTCCAGAGTATCTGCTGCCCCACTCTGCAGCTGTGGGTGCCCCTTGCCGCAGTGAGGCTGCTAGGTGCTGTTTGGCAAGGCTCATTCTTGCCTGCTGGGGGGTTTCCCTGTGTTTGGGGAAGTGCTGGGAGGGACAGTGGTGCTCTGATATCCATCTGGTTCTCCCAGGTGCTCTCCAGAAAGCTCTGGCTTGCTTCTCTGGGAGTCAAGCAAGCAGCCTTTTGCTGTGCCTCAATCCCTGCCCAATTATGCCTGCAGGATTGGACCTACCGGGACATCTGGGAGTTCCTGCGCAAGCTCTTTGTCCCCTACTGTATCCTCTATGACAAGGGGTGAGTGCCTAGTGCTTCTCTTCTCATATGCACAGCCAATGCCTCTGGGTGCAGTGTTGCAGCTGCTTCTTCCCTCTGCAGGTACACGTCCCTGGGCAGCATGGCCAACACACAGAAGAACCCAGCGCTATGTTATACTGATGCTCAGGGCCAGGAGAGGTACCGACCTGCCTATGAGCTGGAAAATGAGGAAGAAGAGCGCACCTCCCGCCAATGAAGGCCACACTCTAGGAAGCTCCACTGGAATGCTGCTGGGAGTGACATTGAATAAAGTTGCTGCCTGTCAGCACTAAATAAACCTGCTGCAGTCTGCACTGCACTAGCATGTGCTCTTGTTGAGCCTGAGGGCTCCATGGGGCAGGAGTGGGAGGAACAAAAGGGTCCCCAGGTTGTGCCCCCTCCCTGCACCCACTATTGTGGAAGTTTTGGAAATGTGGAGAATGTAACAGGTTCCAGTGCTTGCCAGAGCCCTGCATGGTCAGCACTGCTGCCTCTCCTACCATGTCAGGTCCTGCTGATTCCTCATGGGCCATGCACCTCTTCTGGACAGTGACAGCCTGTCTGCAGGGTGCTCCCCAGCAAGTGGTATGGGTACAGGCACTGGCACTGCCAACACCCACTGCCACCTCCCTGGGGCTGCACCTGGGCTCCTGGTTTCTGTGGCTTCTGCGGGAATGCATCTACCTCCTTCTCTGCAGCTGGTGCATTCATGAACTGCTGGATTAGGGATGGGTCCCCTCAGTGTCACAGGACCCTGTCAGCTCCTGCCTGCCCTGGTGCTGTGGGTGAGTGACGTGCCTGCAGCTTGATTTTATGTGGTGCTTAGAACATGACAGGGACCTGGGTATGGTTTTTGGGGGTGACAGAGCCCAACCATGGTGCTCCTGGAGTGAAAATGGCCTGGCTATGGTGCTTGAGAGGAGACAGAGAACCTGGCTGTGGTGATTCTGAGGATTTAGAGGGTGTGGTCTTAGTACTGGTCAGTGGGTCCTTACCCCTTGTGCCTCTCTCCCCTCCCCTGGACTTTGCTTGTTACCCTGTGCTGATGGAGCTGATGGACCTCTGGCGCTGAGACTCTGCTCCAGCTTGTGCTCCCCTCAATCAGAGACCCCAATAAACCTGAGCAGTGCTCTGGGAATGTGTGTGTTTGTGTGTGTCCCCAAACCTTCCAATCCAAGCTCTGGGTAGCACTGTAGCACTCCAGCGCACCCCTTTCCCTGTCCAAGAATGAGAGTCCTCACATCCATTGGGGCCAAGGGGCAAGAGTGGGGAGCTGGGGTTCTGTCGGCATCTCCTGCGTGCTCCTCCACTCCTGGCCATTTCCTGTTTCAGTCTGTGGGAAGCAGCTAGAGCAAAATATCTCCAATGGGCCCAGCCTGGCTAGGAGCTGTGGCAAAGATCACGGCTGCTGGCACCAGAGTGTAGCTGTGGAAGTGGCTGTGGGTCTGTGAGCCCACCCAGTGCTGCCCGTGCTGGTGCCTGGCCCCAGCACAGGGCAAGCTCTGCACACCCTGTCTTCGGCAGCAGTGCTGGCGCCAGTGTGACCTCCCTTATCTCAGCGGGAAGTCAGGAGCAGGAAGCCTGGCCCGGCACGGGATAAGGGTCCCGTTTACATTAGCTCTTTGTTGTGGAGCAGGCTCCCACCCTCACCCACTGCCTGTGGGGGGACCCTGGCCAGGTCAAGAAGTGAGGGGCAACAGGAACCCCTGCCCAAGATGCCACAAGGGACTTAGGTGGTCCTTGCAATGGTCCCTGTGAGGACATGAGTAGGGATGGCATATGCCACGACGGTGCCCTGCCACTGTGCCTCATGGCTTCCCCCTGCCCAAATCAGCTATTCAGCTGGACCCCACCCTGTGGCTGTGCACTGGTGTCTGTGCTGCTGTTTGGGCTCCTGGCTGTGCATGGCTGCCTTGGTAGCATGGTGCTGGGCATCCCTGACCACTGGAGCCCAGGTACCTGGAGCCTGCCGTGTCCTGGTGTGGTAGCCCTGATGTGGTGGCCTTGGCAGTGGCTCAGCCCCAGGGCTGGCTGGGATGAGGGAAATCAATGAATTCCCCAAACGGGAAAGTCCGGGGGAGGGGAGAGTGACCCAGCACAGGAAAAAGTCCAGGCAGTGACGTGTGGCAGGCTGAGAAGTGCTGGCCGTCCTGAGAGCAGAGCCCCATGCAGTGCCCTGGAGCCTCTCACCCACCTCCGCCACCCACTGTGAGTGAGACCCTCTTCTGCAGGGACCTCTTGCCCAGCCCCATGATAAGGGGATGTGAGGGGAGTGGGCGGGTGCTGTGGGTAGAAGCATATGGACCCCTGTCCTCGCTGTCTCAGCACAGGCAGGTTCTCCAGCAGCAGGCATTGTTTTTGGGGTCATGTCTGATGTGACCTTGGGGATGCCAGTACCCCTTGAAGTGGCACCTTGCCCTCAAAGAGCAGCAAACCCAGGCAAAGAAGCCTTGCCAGGGAACTGGGAGGACACAGGAGCATGCAGTAGGGTTCCCATTGGGACCCTCTGGAGCCACAGCCCTCTCAGGGCATGGTGGGTGATGCCTGTCTCCATCCTGCAGGTGGTCCCCATGACCACGACATGTTCCGTTCACGCCGTGCTGGGCTGGTGCAGAGACTGTGGCAGCGGCGCTGTGCAGCAGCCGCCCCTGAGGATGGCCCCAGTGCTCTCAAACCAGCAGCGCATGCCCTCTTCAAGAAGCTGAAGGATGAGGAACTGGAGCTGCTGGTGCAGGTGGTGGAGAGCCAGGACGCTTGGGAGTCCGGCTGCATTTTGGCACCACGGGGGGACCCACGAGGGGTTAAGCAGGGAGTACCCCTTTAAGTCCTGCTCTGTCACCTCTTCCGCTGGCCTGATCTCCACCAGTCCCATGAGCTCAAGCACTTCTGCTGCTGTGCTGGGAGCCAAGGAGTCTGCAGGGACTTGGCTGTGCTGTGCTGCAACCCCCATCATTTCAGCCGCCTGGCTGTACCTGGTGAGTGCTGGTGGCAACACTGGAGGCTGCCTCACCCACCCAGGCTCTGACCCCTGCTCATTTGGGCTGGCTCAGGGCTCCAGTGGGGCAGGATGTACTCCCAGCCTCTCATTTCCTTTTCTTTCCCCTGCAGAAACCCCACCACCCCCCTACTTGAAGGCATCCTGTGGTCCCTCCTGGCCAGATGAGCCCCAACACCCCAGCACTCAGCTCCTGGAGTTCAGCTACAATGGTGGGGACTGCTGCGGTAAAATGGGCCCACCACACTCCACAAGCCTCTGCCACACGCAGCAGGCAGGAGGGCACTGGGCAAGGCTGAACCCCTGAGTCAGAAACAGAGATTGGTGGGGACAGAACATGAAAATCAGGGAATGGAGCCAACAGTCACTCCCAGCAGGAGGAAAAGACTCCGGCATGGATTGAGGGGTTCCTGCTGTGGGAACAGCCTGGGCCCAGACACACCCCTCCCCACTGAAGCTCCTGTTATTTTTGGCAGCACCATGCTCCCTGCTGGAGGAAATGCTGCCTTATGGGGACACACACAATGTGCCTTGACGCACACAGCCCCAGCTCCCACCTGGCTGCTGACCACCAAGGCCACCGGCTGCCACTGCCCCACCTTCCCCTGCACTCAGGGAGCAATCCTCCTCATAGCCATCCCCCACCCCTTCACCATGGTACTTGGGGACTGGGAACAACTCCAGAGATACACACACAGTGCAGGACCCTGTGCTGAGGCATCCCTGGAGCACCACATCCATCTTTCTGTTCTCATATGCCCTCTGTGCCCACTCCCCTTGGCCTGTTCAGCTGCTTGTCTCAGTCATGTCCTGGTGGTGACAGCTCTGCTCTCCCCTACCAGACACCAGCCTCTCGTGGAGCACTGTCAAGGATGGCTGTTGGTGCAAACTGGCTTACTGGGAGTACCGGACACGCGTGGGCCACCTCTACGCCGTGCATGAGGCATCAGTGAATATCTTCTGCGAGCTGCCATGGGGCAGTGGGTTCTGCCTGGCCCAGCTGCCAGCTGCCTACCGCAGCTGTGCTGTCCAGCGGGCACGTGGCAAGATTGGCCGGGGGCTGCTGCTGAGCCAGGAGCCAGGTGGTGTCTGGGCATACAACCGCAGCGAGCACCCCATCTTTGGTAACTCACCCACCCTGAGCCATCCTGGTGCATGCAGGCTCACTGTCCTCAAGGTGTTGCCTGGCTACTCGGCAAAGGTGTTTGATTATGAGTGGACAGGGGACAGAGGGGGCTGGCAGCTACCTGGGGAGGGACCCTGTGACCCCCACAGTATCCGCATCAGCTTTGCCAAGGGCTGGGCACCCTGCTACTCCCGGCAGTTCATCACCTCCTGCCCATGCTGGCTTGAGGTCCTGCTGAACCAGCCATGCTGAGGCTGTGTGTGTGTGTGTGTGTGTGTGTATGTGTGCCAGGGAGCTTCCCCAAAGCAGGTTCTCAAGCTGGGAGGTGCCAGGGAGCTCCCCAAAAGCTGGTTCGTAACCTGGGGGGCCCTTCTACTGTTCCTCAGCCTGTGTCTTCCAGGGCTGTGTTACAGCAGGGTCGTCCTGGCTCTGGGGACACTCTGCCTGAGCATTGACTGGATGCAGTCAACTGGATGCAGTGCCCCCCTTGCATGGCTCATTATCCTGCCAGCACCTGCTTCCCCCCAGCCATGGGGCTCTCAGTGGCAGTGTGCTATTTAACATTTTTAAATTTTATTATTTAATGTTCAAATTTATATTTATATATCTATTTTTGTAAAATCAGGAAAGCATAAGGCAGGAGTCCCCATTGTCAGGGCCAGGTCTGGGGGGTGGCATCTAGGGCTGGTGGGGACAGGGAGAGAAGGAGAGCAGGGAGGTAGTGGGGAAGAGGGGAGAGCTGTGGGCCTAGGTGTCACTGCAGACAAGGGGAATTCGAGTGAACTGGCACTCCCAGTGCCTGGGGGTGGGTGAATTGATTGGGGGGAGTGGGGCAAGTTAGAACATCTGGATAGGTGTGGAAGATGGAATGAGAGGCTGGGCAGGTGAGCACCCCTGGCGTGGGGGCCCGTTCAGGGTTACTCAAGCTGGTTATCAGGCCCGAGGGGCCCTTCAACCGTTCTGGCAGCATGGGGGAGCCCCGAGCAAGTGCAACCGAGGGGATCCCGGATTGCCCGAGTAGTGTCTGCTGTTTTCAACTCAAATAAACGGTGCCACTGGCACTAAGAGACCCCCGTCTCCCTACGCTTATCGGTGCCGCCCACGGGGCTCGGCTTCGGGAACCAGCAGTGCCCTCTGCAGGCAGCTGTCGCGGGCCGCGATGACCACCCGATCCTTCCTGCCACGCCGCCGGCCCGGCTTAGCCCGCGGCTCCCGCCCGGCCCCGGTCTTGGCCCCGCCGCAAGAGGTGAGTGCGACCGTACCGATGGCGTCGCCTCGGGGCAAGCAGGGAGAGAGAGGCACCGGGAGCACAGCCGCAGGCAGAGGCAAAGCGCAGCGGCTATGGCGAACCGTGGCCCGAGGGGACGGGCGGGGAGCGATGAAGTCGGGGGTCGGTGCCAGCGGCGTGGAGCGTGAGGTAGTTCTGAGGGTTCCCTCACCGCCCCTCGGAAGCCCGGAGCCTGTCAGGCCGGTACCCTCGACGGGGATGCAGGTGCACGGTCAGAGGGATGGAGGTGGGGGGAGTGAAGCCGGCGGCTTGGGCGAGGCGCGGCGGCAGGTGCCCGCTACCGAGGCCTGGCGAAGGGGTGGGGGTCCCGTTCTCGGCCCCGGCGCGGTGTTCCGGCGCGGCGCCCTGGAGCGCCCCCCCCAGCCCACTGACATAACGTCTGCGCGGGGCTGTGTTTGCCTTGGCAGCCCCAGAGCGGCGGTGGCTCCTCACACTTTCCGCTAGCGCCGGGCAGTGGCCGCGCTCCGAGCCAGGCGCGGGAGGGGCGGGGTGAGCCGAGGTGAGCCTTGGGCCCACCACTGCCTCCCTGAGCCGGCAGCGGCCAAACAGGTTGCGCGGGGTCCGCGCCCAGGTACCTGCGAAGGAGCCACCCCGCTCCAGTTCCGCCGAGAACAGGGGGCTGCTCCCCGCGCAGCGCCCCTCTGCGCCCCGCCTGCCTGGCGCCCAGCACCCCGCGGTGCCACGTTCTCCGTGTCCAGCTCTCCATCCCTCCGTGCCCGGCACTCCAGTACCGCGGTGCCTGCGTCTCGGTGCCAGCTTCTCCGATCCCGACTCTCCACCCCCCTACCTCACCCTATGCACGGTTCCCGTGCCCGACACTCGAAACTCTCCCTCAGTGCACACTTCTCGGTTCTTACCCTCACCATGCCCGGTTCCCCGCCCCCCCGTGTCCGTGGGGCGGAGCGGGCAGTGCCGTGCCGTGCCGGCACTAGGCGACCGCAGCGGGCGGGGCGCGCTCGGCGCCTGGCACCGCACTCGGCGCCGGTGGGGCCGCACCGGGGTCGTCTCGTGCTCTCCTCCCCAGGCCGAGGGCCGACCCCCGCCCAGTCCCGTTACCCCGCTCTGACTCAGCTGGCCCCCAGCCGCGCACCCCGATCCTGGGGGCCCGCAAGACCCCCGCCCTCCCTAAGGGGGTGTGGCGGCGCTGATGGGCGGGGCATCTCACCAATCGGACGCGTGACCGCCGGCGCGCTGCCCAATGAGCAGGCGGGGGCGGGCGCTTCCTGGAGCCCCGGCGGCGGCGGCAGTAGCCGTGGCCGGGAGGCGGGCGGGGCGCGGCGGCGGCAGGTGAAGGCGGAGGCGGGGCTGTGGCTCCAGGATCGGTCTGTGGCTCGGGCGGGGCGGGCAGGTGAGCGGCGGTGGGTAGGAGCGGACAGACCCACCGGCGGGGCTGCGCGGAGGTACCGACCCACCGGCAGCGGAATCGGGACAGGGATCGGTGCGGCGACCGCTTGTGCCGCCCGGTTGCGGTGAGTCGCGTTGATTTGGGATGCTGCGGGCGGCGGATGGGCACGGTTGGCGTGCCGATCACTGTACAGCCCCTCTGTCCCCGCCCGCCGCCGGAGCCGGTGGACACGTCGCCCGTGGGGCGGGGGGTGTCACTCGTGGGCTGTTCCCGGTCCCTGCGCACGGGGCTGCGGGAAATCTGTGACATCGACAGGTCCCCGCTGCGTGTCAGGGCAGCTGCTAAGGCTCCGCTGTGATCCTCCTGCGGTGCTCCTCCATCCAGCCAGGGTCCCCCGCAGGTCTCCCACGGGTGACTGGGTGCTACCACCTCCCTTCCTAACCTGGTGAGCAGCTTTGGCGGCATGCCTGGTGCACCGGCTAGGGACGGCACCGTTGCAGGAGGAAGGCAACTCAGGGAGCCCCTTCTGCACCGGTATTGGTAGAGTGGCAGGCAGTGCCATGCTGGTGAGCCCTGGACCTGGCACACTGGTAGCAGCAATGGGTTCCTCACTGCTCGGCTGTGCAGTGGTCCCCACTGGGATCGGTGTCGTGCTAGCACCTGCCAAGTACCGGTGGACTCTGCCCCGTGCGCCCAGCCCTGCTGTACCTGTCCTCGTCCCCCTGGCTGGCTGCCCCCGGCCGCTGTTTGCCCGGGGCGGGGTGCGGTATTTACCCTCCCGCCGGAGCAGATCGACGTCTTGGGCCACAGCCGCCCTAGACCCGTGGCTGCGTTCACTTGGCAAGGGGACACAGTACCAGTTTTGTCGTGGGGTGAGTCGCACCGTACCTCACATTCTCCCACCACAGCTGGGCTAGTAGGAGCGGGGAACAGGCTAGGATCCCCGGCACTGCCGGAGGCACGCGGCAGCTGCAGCGACTCAAGGCTTCAGTGGTGATGCTGGGCTGGGTGCAGAGGGAGGGACTGAGCTCAGGAACTTAAAGTGGATGCATGGAGAAGGGTAAACTCTGACACAGCGGAGTGTGGGGCGGCAGGGCTGGAAGTGCCCATGCCGTGGACTGGTGCAGAGGTGAGCATAGGGAGGTGACAGGTGTGTGTGTGGGGGCATATCACTGTTGGGTCTTGGGGACCCTCCAAGACCCCCTGCCTGGGCTCAGGCTGCCCCCAGCGCTGTGGTGCTGAGCCCGAGGCTGTGGCAGCATGGCTCTGCCAGCTGGTGCCGTGCACCCTCAGTGCACACGTGGCACGAGCGCGACAGGCCTGAGCATACAGGGGTGGAGAGTGGGAGAGTGGGCACAGCAGGGCATCCAGGACCAGCGCAGCCCCCGCTGCACCTCAGCCCTCGAGGTGTGGCTGCTGCTTCATGTGTGAAGCAGGAACTTCTCCTTCAGGGCAGGCAGCGGATGATGAAACCGGGGAGAAATCTCTCCTGGCAGCGTGTGGGCTGCTGGCGGGAGCCCCCGGGAGCGTGCGCTCCCCCAGCGCCACCACCACTGCCTTCCCATGGTGCCGGTGGGAGCGGCCGCCCTGTCTGGAGGATTGGCGCCCGCTTGGCTCCCCGTGGCAGCACAGGCGTCCCTGACTGTGCCCCGAGAGCTGCATATCCACACCCCAGCAAGCCCGAGGGCGGTCAGAGGACCTGGCAAGGGGCTGGGCTAAGACCCGTCCAACTTGCTCTGTGCCAGCAAGATGGTGCTTGGGTAGCCATGCAGACGGGGAGCGGTGGGGGGCGGGGGGGTGGTGGTGCCGGGGCTGTTGCCAGTGACCCTCACTGCACCTGACTATGCTCTGTGCCCAGGGCTTGGGAAGTCAGTTAACATGCAGGATGGTGCAGTGGGAGCCATGGTGCCTAGGTGACTTGTATCCTCAGAGCTAGTGGTGTGAGTTGATGGAGCCATGGGCAGGCAGGGGGACCAGCCAGAGTGAGGGAAAATGAAAGCAGGTGATGCGGAAGGAGAAGTAGGTCAGGCGAGCTCTGGCCTCTCCAGGCAGCCTTGGTTGCACTGCGTGCTCCACTCTGCCGAGCTGTCTCTGTCATGTCCCCAGGCCCCATGGGCAGCAGCTAGAGTGGGTAGTGGGTAAGGGGGTCCTGCTGCCAGGCACTGGGTCCTGGGCAGGTGGGTGCTAGGCACTGCCTACGCTGAACACCAGCAGGATGGAGAGTGTGGCTCAGTTGGCTGACATTTGTTGGGTACAGTGGCACCCCAGCAATTTTGCTTTGATTTCCCCTCCCATGGGCAACCATCAGGGCACAGGGCTTGGAGCCATAGCAAGGGTGGACAGGAGGATCATCAGCCTCACTGCAGGGCCAAGGAAGAGAAGGGGAGAGACTTTTGTGTCCTGCTCGGGTGGCGCAAGGCAGCTGGTGTGGTGCGGACATCATGTTGAGCCTTGGGGACAGCCCCATGTCCCACAGAGGGGCTCCACAGAGGCTGCCCATGCCTGCTCCACTGTGGAGCCATAGGGCCATTGCCCTACCTTTGGTGCAGGGCTGGCTAGGGTCTCATCAGTGGCACTATGTGGGTTGGAGTGACTGTGGCAGGCATGGCCTCACTGTCAGTGCTGTGTGGGCTTGGGGGGGGCAGGGGGGGATTAGAATCGCCTGCCCCCCTTCCCTCCCTGGGATCAGCCGTGGGCAGCAGGCAGCTGCAGTGGGGGCGGAAGCCGGGCTATTTTGGAGGGTGTGGAGGGGGGGGCTGTGGGCTGGCACTGTCCTTGCCAGGTGACCCTACCAGGACCAGCACCACCCTGGTGCCAGGATGGAGCAGTGGGGCCCAGCTTGTGCCACTGGCAATGCTCAGTCCCCAAGGTGCTGTGAGGACATGAACACTGCATATTGAGTAGGAGGTGCCACCAGCTGGGGGGGGGGCCCTGGGGGCCATGCAGCATAGTGGGACCCAGGGGGTCTGGCTGCCCTCCAAGGGTTTCCCGTGACTGTGCTGCAGGGCCAGCAACTCCAGAGCCAGCTCACCCTGGGGCCAGCGAGCAGACCCAGTTGTAGGTGAGCCTGCCTGTCCCAGCTGGTTGCTGGCAGAGCCTTGTCTTCCCTCCCTCCCTCCCTCCCTCCCTCCCTCCCTCC